>JAILXH010231317.1:41856-56203 GCA_023558415.1 Piaractus mesopotamicus | reverse complement strand
AAAACAATATCCAGATTTTGTGTGTCTTAAAGATGGTAAGGTTCACTTTACTGCTGGATATGCAGTCAAGGAATGCGCTTATGGCCAGAACGGATGAAAAAATACAGGGACAGACTGAGAGATGACAGGCAGTCAGACACAGATGAGCTTGAGTCGTTAGCATTGACTCGGCTATTTGCTTTCACTTGGCTGTTAGCTTTCGCCTTCCAAGTTTCGCTGGCTCAAACAGAGAGAGATCACTGGGGAACACAGTTTTGATAAGCTGTGTGGGAAGAACAAACCACATGAGCCTCGTGATTGGTGAGGGCACTGCTTCCACAAGCAGTACCCAACATTAGAGTGGCCCAGTTTACATCAAAAGGGGAGAATGTTGGCAAAATACATCAACAATTTAGTGTACATTAGAAAGTTATATGTAGGACATACTGTGTGGCCACAGGAGTGAGATTAACCTACTTGAAAAGAAAACATGGATTTAGGTTCCCTGGGGCTTTAACCCCTTAAAATCCCAGGCTTATTACATAATAAGGCTCATTTTTCAGTAACTACAGGGACTTCAGTGCAAACTAGCTGAGCTATTTTTAGGTTATAGAAGTTTGTAGTAAGACTTCGGGCCCTGGCCATTTAAGGGGTTAAGATTTAAATATGCAAATGATCTCTGTGCTGTCCTATCTAGTGCCTTGTTGAAAAATCAGTCCAGGTTGAAATCTATGGAACATTCTGTTATATTTAGAAATTCATGTCAGATAGAAATAAACTTGAGCCACTCTTTTCAGATGTCCTGATTCTTTGGAAGGCTGCAGTGATAAAACGCTGTGATACAGTGTTGCCTCCTAACAATCAGAAACAGCACATTTAATAGTTTTTGTCTGCAACTTCTGCTCTGAAACTTTGCCACAGACTGTCTGCAGTAACACTCAACATGAGCGGGCAGGTTAAACTGCTCTAGACTGAATGGGCAGTCATAGGTGAAATAAAGGGTTCAAGGCTGTGACATCAAAACCTTGATTTTAAAGCAGGCTGTGTGTGCAGTTTCCATACATGCAGTGTTTCAACTAGAGAATGAACCCAAACATTCTGAAAGTAGAACTCGGCAAGTAAAATTCGGCTTTTCATGATATCACCGCTTTAACCAAACCTGCTCACCAGCACACTGTCGGTAGTGTCTCCTACAGTCAGACACTGGGACACAGTTACTGGGACTACGGTCCTCTTCCACACATCTAGCCGAGCTCCAATCACCGGAGCCAGCATGCCGGTCACCGGGTCCACCGTCCGTGCCCCAAAGCGGATGGGGACCAGCCCTGGAAGATGTTCAGCCCACCATGAGGAATCAGGCCATGTCATTTTGACTGAATGAAAAAGAAGCAAAGTCAAACCATGCCTGACCTTTGCCATCTGCGTCCTCCATGGTTCCAATCAGTGGCACCATGCATCCCGACACCCAGTCCAGCTGGGCTCCGAGAACAGGGACAGACAGGCCAGAACCTCCCGGGTCTGGATAGTCAAGCCCTGGCAGAGCGGGCAGAGACAGCTCTGTGCCAGGCAGCTTGACCTCCCCTAAAAACATACACAGAGGACTTTCTGCACATTTACGGAGTTTCAAATCAATCAGTTTCCTTAAAGTTCATTGGCATGGTGATTTTTATGTCAGATGTCGGCCCTTGCGTATGGTCATATCTGATCATAATATGAGGGAACACAAATTTCACCAATAGTTTGGTTATTCATTTGTTTCATCATTGGCATATCTGTATGATTTAACTCACATCTGGTAGGAGTGCACGTAATAATTTAATAACCTGAAAAAATGGTTGATTTGAAGTTAACTAAAACTATTATCAATATAATAAATAATACCTACAATTAGAATTAAACATAGAAAATAATGAGAAAATTAATAGGTTGTGCATCCAGTACAAAAGTGGATGTACATAGTTTACATGTACATTGGTATAAGCAAATGAAGACATATTACACTGTGCTTTTGTTTTGTACTACTGACACCATCAAAAAAAATAAAAAGTACAGCGAGTACAAAAGCATCTCACACACTGTATAACACAGCACTTAAATGTTATTTTAGAAAAATAATTACTCATACACATGCACATCAGCCTACCATCTTAAAAGATGTTTTGCTTATCTATTTTCTTTTTTCCAGTCGTCGCAATTTTAACACTATAAAGTTTGGTCAGTAGGGGGAGCAGTGAACTCTCGGCTCAACCTTAAACTCCGCCCACAAGCACAGCCATTGGCTTATGAGCTGCTGAACGGATTGTTTTATTGCCTCCCTACCTATACGTCTGCATGAATTAGGGTGTGCCTTATGTAAATCATATGTAAATGAGGTCCTGGCAGGCTGGCACTTGATTTCACGTACTGAATCTGATTCATCATTTGCACTCAAATCTCTGCTTGTTTCCATGTCGTACAAAAGTTTCATGAATCAGACGCAGAGGAGTTTGTATGTCATTAAACACAGCCAAATCGGCGCTCTTTTTAGGCAACCTTGAAAAACAAGGGCCAATGTCACCTCTTTACAGACTCTAGTCCAGACACATAGTGAGCAAGCCAAGGACCACAGTGGCTGTAAAAGAAAAGCTAAAAACTTCAGAGCTTGAGGAACCAAAAAGGCAACATCAGACGGAAATCATTATACATGGTGGAATCTTAATACAAGTTCTACAAGTAAGACTGAACAGAGGCACTTGGAGGCATAAAATGATCAATGAGATGAGCCAGCGATTGATGTTAAAAGTCTATCAGAAAGAAGAACTGGTGATCTACTGATCGAGTCAAATGACTTTAAGCATTTAAATTGTCTATAAAGTCTAGTTTATAATATGTTATCCACACAAAGCAATATGACAAACTGGTGTATATCCTCATGAGTGTCATTCTTTGTATTTAAAGAGCCCATATCACAGAAAACTGAATTTCTCACTTTTTTCAAACTTCAGTCTGCAGCATGAACTTGAGTACATGAGCAGGTTCCAAAGCCACATTCAGTCCACATGCTTTTTTATCAGGAAAAAGCTTTTCCTGTCATTAAAGTCCCTCTGGAATTTGGCTATAGATGCCTAAAGAAATACCATGAATTACTGAATTTTTATAATTTCACAGCTCATCAAAACCATCAGGACGGCAGTAGAAAATTTACTTTGCCGTAGTCCAAAGGCTTGTTAATGCCCCCTGATAACCCAGTTTTAACAGTAAAAGGGAGTAAAGCGTTACATGTATATATTATTTAATTATTTTGCAAGCTGTTAAATCATTCCTCTCAGTGACTTTTCTTTCCTAACACAGCAATTATCGCCTTTGAAGCATTCTCATAAGCTTACTTCTCAATCACTGCCAATAACCAATTACATCTCCCTGTCTCCCAGGCCTGAAACACTTCTAAAGTTTCAAAAACTTTCACTCCCCAGTTCACGCTGTTATGTGCTGTCAAAGTGGCTCATTTTGAATTCATTGCTTTTTTAAAAAAGTAATTTACACATATTTACCTATTCAGCATACAGCATTACAGCACAACTAGGCCCCAAACAAAACAATCTGTTTTTGTGTGAAGGGTAAAGAGAGGAAACTGGTCATGACTACAATAAATTATAGTTGTCCTCATTATTACAGCTAATATGTCAGAGAATTGACCACATACCAGTCTTAAAGGGCTATAGTCCTCATTTTTCTTTTTTCCTGAACTCTGTATCCTTAGGAAGGCTGCAATAATACGTTTAGTTTGCAACAACTGGGAAAAAGTACATTGTGTCATTCTCCTCTTACATCTTCCACTACAATACCTGTGCTACAAACTGTCTGAAGTAACACTCCTTGAATAGGTGGGAGAGCGGATGCTTTTAAAACTCGCATGTTATGCAGTACAACAAAGTCATTAAAAAAGGAACGGTTCTGTATGAAACCTTTAAGTTGTTTCTGCTGGCCCCAGTAATGCTGCGTAAACAGAAGTGAATCACCACTGGTCAACCACATGACAGTGCTGAGTACCCACCCACCTACACTGCCGCCGTCCTCAGCCAACCCCCAGGCCCATTCCCGCTGGGCTTCCAGACGGCTAAGCAGCTGAAGCATGCAGTGCTGGCTGCTCTTCCAGGCCTGCTCCAAGTCAGAGGCAGCAGCCCTCAGTCTGCTCATTTCACTGTGCAGCTCCAGAGTCCCAGCGCTCCATTCCTCACAGCAGGCCCGCAGCTGCTCCACTAGCCGCACCCGTGCCCCCAAAGCCTGGCTGTCTAGTAGAGCCTGGAACCCCCCAGCATGGGGCACCACCTTTCCCCCACGGATGCTGCCTCCACCAACCCGCACAAGCCTGCCACTCAGAGGCTCGATGAAGCTTTCACCCAACAAGAGGCCCCCGACTGGAAGGACCGTGCCTGAAACATAGAACAATAAATCAGCCGGCTTCTTCAACTTACTGCACTGATGAATCAAGAAATGTGTGAAAAGTCAGTGTTTTCTTGTCCGCTTGCCAGAGAACTTCTAGATTTATGTTAAAAAGGGCCCATGTCCTACATTTTCTGTCTTGTGTCTTTCCCTAGGGTCCTCTGACGACATTTGTGTGGATTTATGTACCATTTAACAGTCGTAAATCTAAATTTTACATGAACATTTTCCAGCCTCTCTTTATCCCTTAGAACAGTGGTTCTCAAACTGTGGGCCATGGCCAACAAGGGGCTGCGGGTGGGGAGGGGGCTGAGAAGGAGGCTGGAGCTGCGATTGAAGGGTGGGGCTACAAAGGAGGGGGAGGCTGCGAAGGCTGTCGCAGGCTGGAGGTTGGGGGCCCCAAGTGGGCCACAGAAAAACTTCAGAAGTTGCATCTCTACTTAGTAATTTTGTGAATTTATAAAATCTGCTTCAGCCATATCTAAAAAGGTGGTACTTGTGTAAAAATGGCAGATGTTATTAAGCATTACAACAATTTAATATATATGTCACACCAATCCCAGTTCGTGGCTATCGAGAGCCCACTTAAACAAGATATCTGTTATAGAACAGCACTATACCAAGTCAGTGATAGGTATGGAGAACACTAGCAAAATGGACAAGATTCTAGTAAGACATGGGGGTGGATTTAACATCTCTAGTTGCTGCCTCAAGTCCTCTGTTCTACGTCCTCCAGAAACCGAACACCCCCTGCCGTCTTTAAGAACATATCAATTCTTTAAATGCCCTCAGAGGAACCAAGGAGAGCAGAGAGAGGAGGCTTCCAGAGTGAGGAAACACATACATCCTACGTAGAGGTGTTTTTTTATCACAACATGTGATGCAAGTGTGCATTAAATTTTCTCCGTCTCCACATTGTGTAGTCACTGGATGAGTACAGTTAATAGATTGTGCTGCCAAAGGATGATGAACATTGATTCAATGGTTGACCAGGTTGAATTTTAATAGAGTATTCCTGTGTGAAAAGTCTGTTGATAACAAGATATAAGTGCAGATCTGTCTATCAGCAGATCTGTGAAAGCGACGGATGAGTGAAGGATGTCTCGTTTGGTAAAGATGTTTACCATGGACTCCTCTGTCCTTGTATCTTATCCATTTCTTTATTTCCTCAGAAGGAGAAGCTAAGACGTGAGGAATGGAGGTGAGGAATGGAAACGAGAATGAATGATTAAAACTGAGATTTACAAAGGTCTTCGTTTGTTAAGTAAATTTAATGACTGTGTTGGGGGGCAAGAAGCGGAGAGGGTGGAGGGCACAGTGGCACTTACAATCCACAAAGGGGGCTTTGGACTAAAAAAAAAGTTCAAGAACTGCTAACTAATTAAACTAAACTGCAGAAAGCTGAGTAGGCGGATATATTCAATTGCAAAGGTTTTCATGACATCACAAAAATGTGAATCCAAAACAGGCGAGTTTTCACGTACAGCCTGTGTGGACGGGAGAGCGAAGTTTCTGAAACTTTAACAGTGTTAACATATGACTCTGTGGCAGCAGAGGTGTGGTCTCGTGGCTGAAAAAGCCACGGCCTAAATCCTTTAAGCTCCTCCATTAAAAGTATCAGCTCTGCTTATGTTAATCCAGCTCCCGGGTCCTACTTCCCCAGTAATGCAAGGGTGATCACAGACTCTTATGTAAAGAAAAAAAGCGAAGAAAATTGTTTCATGATATGGACCCTTTAAACCCCTTTAAATCCCAGGCTTATTACACTCATTCATTCAGCTAGGGTCGCGGTGCAGGGGGTGCTGGAAGGCAGGAAACACCCTGGACAGGTCAACAGTCCAGGGCAGACAGGTTTATTACATACTAAAGCTTATCATTCAGTGACAACAGTGGATAATAAAACTTTGGGCCCGCCAGTGGGCACTGGCCATTTAAGGGGTTAACTTGAGATATCACAGACCGAAAACTTCTATGTGACAAAAAGTATGACAACAGCTACTTTAATGTAAGATTAATTTAAAGCTGGGAAGACTACCGCTGAGCTCACTGATTACCTGATTAATGCAATCACTAACGCAATCTAGAAGATTATTAAGGTTGCACAAACACGTTCTGATTATATTCCCTCTTAGAGGTCATATATTCAACAGCATGCACACGACAAATGTGTCAGGTTTCACTGTTTCATTTCATTTTTGTTAAAAATTTCTCTCAGTTTACATTTCCTTTACATTCTCATGCTTCTCTTAAATCATCGACTCTATTAATCATTGACATTTGACTATTCTAGTCTCTTACAAACCTCAGCATTAGAATTACTGCATATATCTTGAATATGTAACACATGATTCCATTTTATGCACAGAATAGGTTAAGAGGACATATTCTGACCTTTGTGGGGATCCAGACCGACCCCTGTGATAAGTGCCACGCTTCCTGTGCGGGAGTCCAGCACGGGACAGCCGAACTGGATGGGCTGTCGAAGACGTGAGATGGGGCACGTGTGGACCCCACCTAGCGGGTACACCATACCCGTCTGTGGGTGGATGGTCACTGCCAGGATGGGCACCAGCACACCAGTGTCATAGTCACACATTGGTCCCCCTAACACCAGCCTCTGGCCTGCACGGAGGCCCCTCAGCTTAGAGGGTCCAGGGAGCTCAGCGTGGCGAGATGGAGGGTAGGGAATAAAGGGCAGCAGAGGAGACTCCCATTTCCCCACCTCACCTGAGGTGAAACGGAGAGGGCAGAGGCCACATTTACATTATTAGGGTTAGAAGTGACAGTTTTTTTTTTTCCTGAAATGTTACAGATCTGGGGCCGGATTCACTAAAGTGTCTTGAGAAAAAAAAACTTCTTAAATTGTGTTTTTTCTTAACTTCATTTTTAAGAAAAAAGTTACGAAAAATTGTTATTTTTCAAATAACTTCTTAAGAATTCTCTTATTTTTTTTCTTAAGTATTTTCTTGAAAAAAATAATTCTAGAACAAGTGGTTTTCTTGAAAATGTTCTTAAATGTTTTCTTAACCCTATGATAGCCTCACACTTGTCTTAGACTGTAAGAGGTAAGCATCTAAATTTATCACAGACACTGCTTCTGCCCATCCTCGTCTCTGGCATTCCAAGAAGGATTTTTTTTTCCCTGTTGGCTATTTTCTTCCACCATTACCTCTAGTTCTTGTTTGCTAATTTTTTTAAAATGTTTGGTTTGATGTTTTTCCTCCCATTTTGCTGTCTCTGCAAGGACTGAAATAAATAACAGAAATAACAGTGAATTCACATTCGAAATGTATCTTGCATCATTTGTGGAAAGCTGTAAAATGCAACAAAAAATTAAGAAAATCTTAAGGACATAATTGAGATTATCTTAAGAGACTATTTTTTCAAGACTTGCATTTAAAAATATTGTTACGAATTTCTTAGTCTGATAAATCTAATGTTTTCATGTCAGATTTGAGCTTCTTTTATACATGGTCTTAGATTGGCTAGGTATCTGATACCATGGCCTTGGAGCCATAATTAGAACTGTCAGATCGGAATTCATGTGCTTTTTTTAATTACACATCACACTTCGGTGCATATGAGCATATCACCGTCATCGTGCAGTGTTGGCAGCATGTCATGTCCTGTCCCTGACCCTTGCGGATTTTGGGCTTGTTTTAGCACACACATACATGATGTTTGAATATTTAGTAAAGTGCAAAAGCACTCATCAAAACCACAAGTGTGCAGATAAGTTTGTCAAATATTCAAACAAATTAATTAAATACATTACATTACATTACAATACATTAAATACAAGATGAAAAGAAAATACAAGTCAGTGTTATATCTTCTAAATCCACGAGTGTGTGCTATACATATACATGGATGACTTTACCAAACTAGTTCAAAGACTTCAAAACCCATTTCAGACTTCAGACTTTTAACTTCTAAGATTCCATTTTGTCACTACCAAAACAGTCGTAACACTACTGAACACTACTGAGTGTTTTGGCAGTGACAATTTTAGCTGATTTCAAGTATGACTGAAAAACACCAGCCAGTGTACATGACTAGCAAACATAGCTTTGAACCATTTACACACATAAAATCAATATGTGTGAACATATGTGTAGTATAGTACAGCATTAGTTAGAAGCTGAGTGGCACAGCCTCTGATCACTGTCTCCTGACATATCAGAATATTTTTTATTATGCCTTACAAATTTAAATATCAAATTTGACTGAAATGCCCTTCCATAAACATACTGCCCATGGCCTGAAACATACTGGAGCAGCGGAGGTAGCTTTTAACATTTTAATGTATGTTTTCTACTTTTACTACTTATTTCAAATGCATTTGATAACACCATTTTTCACTGATTTCAATGAAAATTCAAATGTCCAATTATCCAATTATGCACACAGGCACGCAACGCCACAACCATGGACTCCGGAAAAGGCCAAAAATGTGAGCACAGGTGCCTTCAGGACATACTAATAGCTGCTATACCTCATTGACTTACACAAATATAAGCAAACAAGTAGCAATAAGGCCTATAAGTGAGCATAGCCATAGTCTCATCTACAATCAAAGCCCAAAACAGTTGTAGTAGAAGCTGATATCATATGTGATTATATGTGAAGTCAGTGTATCATGTAGGTGGTCTCTCACCCACACAAGCATCGGCCGTGTAGACCAGAGTGGAGCTAGCAGGGTCAAAGCTGACGTTTCCAGCCACAGGCAGCACACGGCCAGTCTGCGGGTGGAGGAAGAAATCAGAAGGCACAGGCATGCTGTGCCCGCTGGCCAGGAGCATGTGGGCATTCGAGTTGGGCTGGATGAGGCCGGTGCAGGGGTCCACATGGACAGCATCACAAGCCCTGACAGTGCCGTCAGGTGCTGTATGGGAAAAAGAACTACATTCAATTATGAGATACTCAAAGAGCAGTGGTTCTTGTAAATGATGCAATGATGCAGTACTGGGGCTTTTTAAAGAAGCATGATTCCTAATTAAGCCCAAATTGAAGACTGTCTAATAGTAATGCGTTCTGCCCTCCTCTTGTGCAGGATTGTCTTATCTGGCTAAGTAGGAAACCCCCACTTTGTGCAACACCCTCTTAATGTCCTTTTCACTCTTCTACCTTCAGCCACCACTAGGTGGGGCCGTTCATTGGCCAGACACAGTACGTTTGCATAGACAGAATATGAATGTGTTAGTTATGATACATATACCAAACAGAGGGATCGGACAGAACAATGTGTTAAAACCTGGGCTCACCAATGATGTCATCCCTAGTGAGCACTGTGCCAGAGGCAGGACACAGTAGTTGTGCTCCTGTGGCCTGTTTGAGTATAGCCCAACCCCCTTGCCTCTGGGCTTCCACTGACACCAGCTCTGCCATCTCCTCAGCCAGAAGCGCCACTCGCTCCATAACACTGCACAGCAGAACATGCAAATCACTTAATCATCACACCAGCATGAATCTGCTAAGAACCTGTGACTCAGACAAGGTGTATTTTCATTAAAGCTTCTGTATATATTGTTAAATCTGTAGGGAAAAATCATCACATTTACAATATTGTTCCACTTGGCCAGTGAAATCAATTCATATTCTGATCACCCATAGATAAAGCAGGAAATGCACCTTAAAGTAATACAAGGAATACAAATATGGACCAGTGCTGCTGGAAACATCTACTGAATAAATGTTCTTGGCTATCTGAGGCTTCTTGTGGCAGTTTGGAGGCAGAGATTTCTAAAGAGGAGATTGAAAATGTCATTTATTGCCCTTTGTTTTTCCGTAAGCCCTTACAGTGGGATGACTCTTCACCTAACTTTAAAATTGTCTTCTAAGATAAATGCATACTAAATGCAGACAATTACCTTATCTGTTAGATATGGTAAAGAAGATGATAACAGCCTGGAGCAAATCCAGTAAAGAGACTAATCAAGGTTTGCACTTAGTTTTCCACTGTGCACTGGGTTTGCACTGGGCTTTCCAAGAACAGCAGAAAAAATTCTTCACTGCTTTTATCATTGGCTGGTTGTGTGAACAATATCAAACTGAAGGCAGAACAAATGTGTTCTGATGTCTTCTCCATTCACCCCAAACAGCCATTCCAAAACTCTGTTAATGAGCCCAACAGATCAATCTCAAGTATCCAATTCCTATAAAGAAAATCTTTAGTATGCGCTCTTGAAACTAAACATTCCTAAATAGTTACCAGTTCTAAAAAAAATAAATAATTTTGACATAAAAACTTTAAATTATGTGGTGCTTCTTTATACTTTACAAAGGTTCTTTACACAGATAAAAATGATTCTTTAAAGGGGAATTACGAAAATGTTCTTAAAAATTACTGCATAATTCATTTGTTGAGATGTAAACAAAGTCATTCAGAGTGATTTGATGTGAAATGGTGCAGTGTAGAAAAACGTGCTGACTTCTTTACAGTGGTGATGATAGGAGCCAGGGGTTGTGATGTCTATTGTATATAATGTTGATAACTGTGAAATAGTATAATATATACAATGTTGACAAATGTAAAAAAGTAGTAAAAAAGTTAAAAAGAAAAGGTCTTCTTTGGATGTCATTATACCCTGCACTGCATAGTTACTGTAGTAACTTTATGACTATAAAACCACAGTAAAACATGTCTCAGGCATCAGGCAGCGTATTTGTAACCATTTCTGTAATAGCTTACTGGAAAGAAGCTTTGGAGGCATTAACTGCTCTGGACATTTGGTTCCGATCAACACCATTAAGAACAATTCTGACTCAGCAAGTTTCTCAAGAAAGATGCTTTTTACGTCAAACCACTCTGAATGACTTACGTTATGATCTGGTTTCTTGGCTGACATTAAGCCTAAGGAGACAGCAGTATTGGTATATCTTTATTAACAAAGTCTTGCTGGGTAAACTCCCTGCTTATCTGTGTAAATTTCTATCACGTATTAACAGCTGCTATGCTTCTCGCTGCTCTACAAGGTTCCCCTAAGATTAGTTCAGAACTGGGTAGAACAGCTTTCTCCTACTGATTTTGTTATTCCTGTAACTGAAAATGGTGTGTCATCCTGGCCAGGTCTCCCTAAAAAATCTCAAGACTTCCTGGTTAAATAAAGATTAAATATATATTTAAAAAAAAATGAAACATTTTTATTTAATTAACCAGACATTTTGAAAACTTGATGGTATTCCCCTTTAAGAGAACCATCTACTTCTTTAAGGAACCAAACACTCCAAAGAAGATTGAGGTGCTTGAATACCCCCTGGCCTGTTCTTCTTTTACCTGATAACCCACAAACAGAAACTGTGCTCTCTTTGGGTGTCCAGTCAGTTGAATAATATTATGAACTCATATCTGTTGCTGATGATTCGTGTATTACATATGCAGAAAGCCATTTAGACCTTTGGCAGCGTCTGTGAAGAGTGTACTCGTGTCTTTTGAGCACCTAAGCTCAAAGTTCCTGCTTCCAGCTAAACACGTCTTCAAATATTTACAGATATACATCAAGGAGCTCGTTCATCACGCACCCCCTTTCAACGAGATACAATGACAAGAGGCAAGCAGGGAAGCAAAAGCCTGGTTTCCCATGGATGTTCCTTATTGACCAGTCTGAGGTGACATAACCAAAGCATGACCCTTAAATGTCTCTTTGGTCATGGGGAAATGTTTGTGAAATGATTCATGAAGCAATGTTCAGTGAACAAATGTGTGTCCACAGTAATCCTAAGTGTACTGCCTCCCATGCATTGCACTGCAGCTTTTATGCCCTAAAGTGAAAAAAACAGAAGATTCCTAAATAGTACTGATGTGTTTGTCAATGTAAAACTCCATCTGGTTAATACTTGTTCAGATATTGAGAAGTCATGGGTAAAAAAAAACATGGAACTAGCAGTTTTTCTGCCAATTTTCACAGAACTTCAAAAGATGAGCAAAGCCAAAACAAAGATAAGAGCATTACTATTGATCATTACTACTGACCAAGCCCCTCAGATGAGTTGCGACACATTTTCAACTCAATGACCCATTGGCCTCAAACCCTCAGAGAGTACGTTATTAAGCGAATGAGATATCAACATAGAACACTTCAAATTAAGGTATTACTCAAGGCCTTATTAGGGAATTACAGAATTTTTTTTTTTTTGCAAAATTCAAGCATTTAGATGTAAACAGATTCATTGCATGGTTTGATGTGAAAAGCTTAACTGTTGGGAAACTTACAGACTCAGGCTTGTGACAGAAACCCGAGGTCATTATGTCTACAACACAAATATAGTATTTTATTTGCTATCCTAAACCACCAATAACCCTAAAAATGTGTTTTCTGAGTTTTCATACGTAATGTTGATAATAGTAAAGTGGTGGTAAACCTGAAAATTAAAGTTGTCACTGGGGACAGTTTGCCTTTCAACACCCTGCATGTACATCTCTGCCATGAGTGCATTTCAAAAAGCATGTTTTAGACCAAAATCTTCTCAGAACTATCAAATTATCACAACACAATGTCTTGGGAATCAACCAGTGTATTCCCAACCATTTAATGTAATAACTTGTTAGGTAACATTTAGAGGCATTAAACCAGATGTCTTGTTCCCATCACCATCACTGTGGACAATCCAAGGCACCCACAAATTTACTTTACCAATGAACCAAGTACAGATGGGTGACAAATTAATGGAAAAACTAGCATAGAGTGTCTAAGTAACACCTACGTAAGAATGACACCTAAGTAAGGTGTTCGTTGACCCCATGCAACCAGAACAGCTTCAATGTGTCTTGGCAAAGATTATACAAGTTTCTTTATTTGTACTGCAGGGATGACCCACCATTCTTTCAAAAGTTATTTCCACAACTGGTGTTCTGACGATAGTGGTGGAGACGGCTATCTGACACATCGGTCCAAAATCTCCCATTGTTGTTCAGTTAGGTTGAGATGTGCTGACTGCAAAGGTCATAGCATATGATTTCAATCATTTTCATACTCATCACTTCATTCAGTGACCCCTCGTGACCTGTGGAGGGGGGCATTGTCATCCTAGAAGAGACCATCAGGATAGAAATGTTTTGTTATGGGATAAAGCTAATCGGTCAGAATGAGTTTGAATTGATCTGCTGAGATGCTTCCCTCTATGAGAACCCAAACCATGCCAGCAAAATGACCCCCCGCAACATGGCAGAGCCATTAGACCCCCTCAGTGTACGGGTTAAGCATTCAAGCCTGAAGTGTTCTTTCAGTGTACGCCACACATCCACTCTTGTCCACTTGTGGAGAATATGGTGAAGAGTGACTCATCTGACCATATCAGGTTTCTCCACATCTCTGCAGACCAGTGCCTGGTTTTTGCACCACTGTCAAACATGCATTAGTCTTTGTAATGAGGAGTTTATACACTGAAAAGCTACTATTATATCCCTTTCTATGTAGTTGTGGATAGACTGTTCTTGCTGGCAGAGTCTGATCACGTCCCGTTTTGACATTCTCACCTCAGGTACAGTAGCTCTTCTATTTTTCACTTTTCAAGCGATGTGCAAGCGTCATGGTAATTTGACCACCATTTCCAACCCTATTCACTGGGGTGCTCCCCGTAGATCTAAGTGCAGAGGTAACTTTATTTGAGCAGTCTTTTTGAGTCACTTCGATATTTTCATCTTGCCATCTTGATCAGCTGGGCCTGCTCAGCATTTTTATACACGCAACAGAGCATGATAGGACGCTGCTTAATTATATTTTGCACTCAGTAGGTTTCTCCACTCATTTACACAGGTTTTTTTTTTTTTTCTTTAATTTGTCATGAGTCTGTGGTTCACTCATGAAGTCACTCTTTCAACTCAACACCTTCTTTAAACCAGGTGCATACTATGTGCATACAATCTGAATACAATACCACTTTACACTAAGAGTGGCATGGAAGAAGGACCTAGAAATAGAGATCATAGAGAACAGTGGGACTCAGT
>JAILXH010231317.1:28252-38336 GCA_023558415.1 Piaractus mesopotamicus | reverse complement strand
CTGCCACTGCCCCCCAGCCAGGGTGGAGCCCTTGCACCTTTCCCAGCACCCCCTGATAAAGCTGCTTCACCTGTGGACACAGAGGCAATGCAATAAAAAAAGTAATTGCATTGAATTTACTTCATTCAAATGTGTGCATTAATTCTATATGAATAAGATACACTATTTGCACAAAAGTGCGCAAACGCTGGGGAACTGCATTCTGAATCATTTTCTGATTGATTTTCAAGTGTCCATGGACAGATAACCTCACAGTGAACTGGTGCATGGGCGCGAGCACATTAAAAATTCCACAGAGGTGTTAACTTGAAATAGTGCCTTATTATTCAAAAATAGCCATGTTCTTGAGTAACAGAGGCTGCCCTTTCAGATGAGCTAATGTGTTAATTTCAATTCTACAGCTAACCAACACAGTGGTAGATGCGTCTGTTTTCTACAAAAAAATACATGTAGAAAACAGATGCATGTGCCAAACATGGTAGTTTGTCAAGGTAACATTGGGCCTCATTCACCAAGCGTTTGAACTACGTTTGCACAAAGTTTCTGACATTCACCAGTGTCTTCTGATGTAGGATTTGTTCTTAGGTAACACCTATAACACATGCAAGAGCAAAGGTGTGAACAATTCAGTGGTTTAAGAATTCATGAATCATCATGAATCTGACGTAGACATTATCTTAGGATCATTCTCTAGAGCAAATTTTAGATATTGGCAAAGGAGGCCCATTGAGAAAAGAGAAATATCTTTTCATTGTTTTTGGTGCTAGATAAAGCCAACTAAAGCAGTTAGCCAAGTCATAGCCATAATACCTCTGGCTTCTCAAATAAGTCCTCAGCAACACATGCCTTAACAACATGCTCACATTTATATGTCATTGCAACAAAGTTTGAAATACTAACTAATATCATGAACATGATTAACAATTTATAGCCCTAATGAAACTAAACAGCGTTTCAAATTAATTGTTGGCCTGTATATGTGTTCTCTGGCTCTCCGTGATAGATTGTAGTGAATACCCAAATAGTGATTTTGTATTTGGATACTGGCATCTGGAACGGTTAAACGAGTACCCAAGCACCCCTGCACATGCCAAAGCGACAGTTAGAGACTACCAGTCTACCAGACTTTCTGAGTGAATTCAGCTACTCAAAGATGCACACATTGCTGACGCCACTGCACACATACACCTTGTATAATCTCCATGGAAAAGCACTGGCAATAGAATGGGATGCTGTGGAGCAGTGGCACATGAGCCTAAGGTCACCATGCATCAGCTAGAGAGGTATAAATACTCCTCAGCACTGAGTGGGAGTGATGTATGTGATCTAAAACTGCTCGTCCAACATCAGTAGCTGACCCTACCAATGCTCTTATGGATGAATGTGAACGAACCTTCACAGCAATGTTCCAACACCTAGTATGAAGCCTCTCTAAGAGATTTCGGAAGAAACCTTGGACAAACAGGTGTCTACACACTTTTAGACATGTAGTGTATACAGATAAATAGATAAGATTCAATTCAGGTGGAAATTAAGTACACATTTAAATCAATTAAATTCATTACTTTTATCAGTGTGGGTTCACCTCGGAAGGATGAGCTGACAAAGGAATACTCTCTTCATCGCTCATCTTACAGCTTAATACCTGCAGGTGGCTCGAGGGGAGTAACAGTTATCAGTTGTTACCCAACTCCACTCAAAAACCATTACATAGTCAACACTGAAACAGGAGAAACCGTTAATTGTGGGCTAAGCTTAAATAAAAGCATCTACACCAAGTCATTCAATACAGGATGATGCATTTAAACTTTAGGAGGGGGTTACCGAAAGCTGAGGAAGATGATGGAGGAACTGTGAGAAGCTCACCTCTCCTCTGAGCTGCCCGAGTCGGGCCGTGATTGACACACTGTGCCTGAGTAGGATGTCGTAGAAGGTACTGGAACTGAAAGCCTCCAGGTCCACCTGCTCCTCATAGTCCCAGAATTCATCTGACATGAGAGCCACAGCTGTGGGCAAAGTGAGGACAGTCATCCAGGCTTCAGAACACACAGTTAATCCCTGGGCAGATTCCATAAGGATATACTTAATCTCCCTGATAGTACCGAAGACGGATCACATCCAGGCTAGCGTAAAGTGACAGGGTTTACGGCTGTACGTGTCAAAAAGGATACACCTGTGTGAAAATGGCTAAGACACCCTCAGGACTTGGCCACAACGGCATTGAAAGTTTACCAAAGCAAACTCTCAGGTTTGCTGATAATGCAATATGTGGCTGATAGGGGATGATGGCATTATCAGTTAGACATCGCAGTTCACAAAGTTGTTTGCAGTGTTTAGAGCAAAAACAGATCCCAAGTGACAGACAGATGGCTATTTGATACTCTTCTGGACAAGGTGTGCACCACGTCTCTGGATACCTCTTTATGTCTGCTAACAAGTTACAGGTGAACTGGAATTTCTTGTTGAAGTACACATGAGAAAACACTACAAAAAAACCTGTGTATTCTCTATAAAGTCAATGGAGAGGACAAATCTCTGTAAACTCTGCAAACCTCTGCAAAATCATGGTTTTATCTGTATTTCCTTCAACTCAATACAGACAGTTCTATAATATGCGAGCGTATCTTCTGTAATCTCCACAGAGTTTCCTTAAAACATGGAACATTCCTCAAGAACAAAGTATTTTAGTATCTTATTGTTGCATAACGTTTCCCAACAGCTCTTCCTTAAGAACAAACTACTAGAGGTAACTTAAATTATTCATTGTTAATAAGATACCATAATACAATGCCAAGTACCATAATAACATACTCAGACAAAATACATCATTAAACTTGATCTTATTTGCTTTCTCATTGTCAGGCAGACACTGTTGGAGTTTATCTGCAAAATATGAACATTTCTAAAGCCCCATTTGGACAGTATTCGTTTTTCCATGGTAAGATGGGGTAATGCCAGTTTACCACAGGATGTCTGTAATGTTTATGACCCATTTGCAAGGAATTTCAGTATCAGTGACTGAGATGACTGAGTGCTACTAAATTTACGCACTGCTTTCACTCTAGAAAAGAGTAGAAAAGATGTTAAAGCAATTAATTTAGCCATTATTTTGTTTACTCTAACCATTTACCTTTCTGTCTTACATGAATGCACTGTGCCATTAGGAATTCACAGCAGTCAACTTCACAGCATAAAATTAAAAAAAAAAAAAAGTTTTTTTTTCTTGTAAATTTACATGATCTGAGTTGTTCACGTGACAGTACAATAACTTTACATATCGGCTTGATTTTAGCCACAGAGGACACAAGCAAACGCTTCCTCCACACTTAAAAATCTCCTTTTCTACAGAATATGATGGCATTTTACTGACATATCATTTTGCGTGGGATTAATATAACCTGAGGTTATTTCTACAGCTCATTTTACAGAAGGTAAAAAGTGCCAGAATCTTTACTGACGCAGGAGCGCGCAGTCGGTAAAAATGATTGACATGGTACATTGGGATTACCCCACCTTCTCATGTAAAACTGATCCTGTCTGAATATGGCTTAAGAAGCCATAGCACATAATGACGGATTTGTTAGTTTATCATTAAATTACCATGAGGGCATCTCTACAAACTGAAGCCAAAATAATCTAAATGTTAGCTCACACTAGCGTGTTGGCTAATTTAGTAGCTAGCTAATGCTTGTAGCTAGTGTTTAAGATTAATCAATACTGAGGTGTCAACCGTGGGCCGCACTGCCCTGGGGAGCTTAATAGGTGTGGCCAAGCAAAGCAGCTCTCAGGAGGCCTCACAAACAGGTTAAAACTGGACATTTTGTAGCTGTTGTTGTTGTTGTTGTGTGGCTTAGATTATGCGTAGTTGAAGGTTGTGAAATTGTGTCCATGGAGGGTGGGCTTTGTGTGTGAGTTTGCCCACCTTCCGCATTCTTCTATGTTACTCCCTCCCTGCTTTCAGGTTGGGGTAGTGTAGGGCTGGGCATTTCTCGGGCTTGGTTAAATTGCTGTTCAAAAAATAGAGCATTTATTCCCAAACACAATGTTTTCCACGTCTTCTTCGGCGCTGGCGACACAATACTGAAGCAACAAGTCTGCACTGATGCTATAGAACGTACTTAAAGTATTGTGACATCATGGTGAAGAAAAGTCAGCAGAGGCCATAATATCTGCTCCGAAATGCTCTTTAATTTTGAACAAGGCAGAAAAGCTACTTAAAAAAAACAACTGAAAAAGAGAGGCAGTCAGTCCTAGCCCTACTCCTTCTCTTTGCAGTTACCAACAAAAACTTACTCTAACTATCGCCCCAAATCTGGCACACGTCAACACATCTACATGTAACTACCTATAGGGCCTACAGCAGTTTAGGCCCACCCCTTCACACCAATGTTATAAAGAGTGTTTTAGCCTGAACTTCTTTTTGAATGAGGCGTGTGTTCTTTTCTTGTATGAGTTACCTCTCTGCATCGAGTCCTCTGTCATCCCAACCTGCAGGTTTCGGTGTGTCTTTTTCAGAGCCACAACCCTGGAACCCTTCGACGAGTAGTCATCCATGTTGTACTTGAGCTGCAGAGCCCGGTATCTGGGCTGAGTGGGCAGCTTCTCTGGCCAGCCATACTCTTTGAACAAGATCTGCACATTGGAAAAAGGAACCAATGGTTTCTGATTAAAGGTGGGTAGAAACTTTTACTTAACTGGGAATTCCACTGATTTTTTTCCATTTCTGCATAAATAAACTGTTGAGATGTAAACAAACTCATTCAGAGCAGTTTGATGTCAAATGGTTCACTGTAGAAAAAAAACAATGGATAAAAAAAAATTAGCAGTTAAAAAAACATTATATTTTATGCTGATAGGTGCTGGTTGTACTCAGTTTTACACAGAACTCAGTACTTAATTTTTTGACCTTATACTGTTTTTAACTGTTATTCAAGTTGTCTTTTGCTAGGCTGCTGTTCCCTCTATTTTAGACATTATTTCACTGACATTAGAATACGTATACTTGAGGGAAGCTTTTAACTAACTCCTGACCACTTTGTCTGTTTCTCTCAAAACAGTGACCGAACTATTATTTATCTCTGATAAGCACAGAACTGACCAGTAGGACAACACACAAGCACAGCACGACTACAGCTCCAGCTAAAAGCCCTCCGATCACCAGCCAGTCTGGACGCAGCAAGAGCTGCCGGCGGCGAGCAATTCCCATGCGAGTCATGTGGTGGGGGTCAGTGGGAAAGAAGGGTCCGGTGTTATAGCACTCTCCACCAGCCGGCAAAACCTTCACATACTAGGGAATAGAGAAGAAGAACCCTTAAGTTTATGAAATATATATGAAATATATATATATATATATATGTTGGAAATGGTTGGGTTTAGATAGAGTTCAAATGAAAGAGAATGATACCATGTGCTTATGCTGATTGCTGCTCAGTTTGAGAGCATAGACCCCCGGCTCATTGAAACTAAAGGAAAACAGGGATCGCGCTGAACGAGCCAATGTTATCTCTTGCGCAAAGAGTCTGAAGGGTCCCCAGTCGAAAGCTGTGTTAGTGTTGAACAGGTTCTCTCTGCGAAGAACAGGAGAAGCACTTTGCTCATATTTCCGAAGGGTAAACGACCAAAGGGACTAGAATGAGTTACGGTGCTGTGAAAAAGTATTTGCCCTCTCCTGACTTATGCAAAAATAGACTATGTCTCACACTAAATGGTTTCAGATCTTCATACAAAATGTTAACTAAGACAAGGAGAACATGAGGAAACACAAACCAGAGTTTTTAAAGGACAGTTTTATTTATTTAAGGAAAAAAGTCGTACAACAAAAAAATGTATCTGTCACCCTAAACTGATTGGGCCTCCTTTACCAGCACCTTTACTGCAAGCAAATGTTTCCTATAATGCTTCCTTTTGCTTCCCTGTGGAGGAACTTTGTTCCACCCTTTTGTAGCAGAACGGCTTTAATTCAGCTACACTGGAGGGCGTTTCGAGCAAGAACTGCCCGTTGTAATGTCCCGCCCAGCATCTTAGTGGGGTTTAGGTCAGAACTTTGACTAGGTCATTCCAAAACCTTAATTTTCAGGTCACGGACTGATGGCCAGACGTTCCTCTGCAGGATTTTCTGTTAGAAAGCAGAATTCATGGATCTGTCAATCATTGCAAGTCGCCCAGACACTGAAGCAGCAAAGCAGCCCCACACCGTCACACTTCCACCACATTGTTTGACTGTTGATATGATGTTATTATTGTGGAATACTGTGTTAGCTTTACGCCAGATGTAATGGGATCCCTGCCTTTCAAGAAAGTTCCACTTTCGACACATCAGTCCACAGAACGTTATACAAAAAGGTCTGAGGGTTATCAAGATGTCTTTTGGCAAATGTGAGACGAGCTTTTATGTTCCTCCTGGTTTTCGTGTTGCAACTCTCCCATGGATACAATTTTTGCCCAGTCACTTTCTAATGTTGGAATCATGAGTGCTGGCCTTATCTCAGGCGAGTGAGGCCTGCAGTTCGTCTGGGTTCTTTTGTGACTTCATGGATGTGTTGATGCTGTGCTCTTGGAGGAACTTTGGTAGGCTGGCCACTTCTAGGAAAATTCACCAGTGTGAATTGAATGAGTAGCTAAGGAGCCTATTACTTTTTCACCCTGGGCCAGCTGGTGTTGGCTCCTTTCCTTTAAATACATGAAATGATCATTCGAAAACAATATTATGTGTTTAATCAGGTTGCCTTTGTCTTAGGTTGTCAGGTTGTCTTTGTGATAAATAGTCAAAAACAAAAGAAATAAGGAGGGGCCAAATACATTTTCATGACACTGTAGCTTTACTCACGTATCATACTGAGGATAGTGCTGATGCGTCACAGTGAACAAAAGAATATCTTCAAGATGCAAGCATGCTGTTGGGTTCATCACCCCTGCAGAACCTCCATTCCTGACTCCTCTTGATGCTGAAGCAGTAGACCAATGAGAATCCACATCCATGTGGGTATGGTTTCCTGGTAAGAGATTTCACTTTAAAACCACCCATCAGGGTTATGCATTCTGATCTAAACAGATACGACAGGCTGATAAATTAGCTACCTCTGAACTCCACCTCTACCATGCCGTGTGCGCCGGAGGCCTCAACAAAGCTTTGGGTCACTTGGCCGCTCTCCAAAATCAACATCCGTACTTCTGCTGGGATGGAATGGGGGAGCCCATAGAAGCCGGCCTCTGGAGCATGACAAACAGCGGGTTGGTTGTTGATGCAGAACTGGTTGTAAATTCTCTCTGCATCCTGCCCTTGACCCCGGTCACTCACCCCCAGTCTGCACCACGTACACGGGCCTGGAGAAGCCGAGACGCCAGTCACACTCCAGCCTCCCTTGGGAGTCCCAGCGTTTGAGGACAGATAACAGCGCGCTTCCTGACGTGCTCACCTGTTTAAAAAACATGACTCCCTCAAAGACAAATAGGTCAGAGCGACACTCTAGCCTTGTTTGCTTTAAGCTGATAAATGGGGCCTTGGGATGTTCACCATATCCCATTTTAATCCTCTGCATTGTCTGCAACAGTGAACTTAACCTTACTACATTTCTTATGTTGCTTCTCAGTCAAACAGTCTATGGATAATTCTTTCCTTGGAAGTGATCATATGTTGGTATGCAATGCGTATCATGTACTATATGTACAGATATGGGGTGTAAACTTGCATGGATGTATCAGGATGCTTCGATTGAAAAATGGCGATTCAACAATGTTGGAATGTTGCAATCAATTACAAACTATTATAATAATATTAGATGAAATTTGCATGTGTGTTTGGGCCAGAATAAAATTCTAGGGTCGTTTTCAAACATAAAAAAGAGTCCCAAAACAAAAATCTTGATGTATTGTATTGTCTGTACTGTCCACTAATGTGTAAACAGTTCATCCACTCACATTTGTGTATTCAGTATATTTTTCAATGAATAGTTATTATATTAATAGTAATTACCAATTCAAATTGTGGTAAAATTTGAGATTTCATGACAATCTAAATCACTTTCTTAAAGAATCGTAATCTGGCAAAATTTGAGATTTCATAACAATCTGAATAATTTTCCAAAGAATCATAATCTAACTGAATCATTGTGAGGTCAGAAACTGATACCAGTAATAAAGACTAATGTAATCCCATTTATATAATATTGAGTTGCCAGTTGATTACATGCATTTACATCTACACTCTTTGGCTATTTAATCAGGTACACCTACCAAATTTTTGCTGCACAATTGAGCCACCCTCAATACCTAAAGACATACCACTACCTGTGCTGGGAACATCTGGTCAGTGGTGGTCCTATGGTAAACACTTTCTGTTCATGGACAACCCGGTGGCCGATATATTGTGCATCAAGAGACGGGCTACAGTCAGGAATTGTATACCTACATGTAACAGTTTGTACATGTATTCAGTAACTGTATTCCATTACAGCTACAGAAAAAGAAGAAATGCAGAAAAATATTACTAGCAGGATTACATTAAAACTACTCTTCTGTAGCACCCCTGCTGATTTCCTTTCCTGTGATCATCTCCACAATCAAAACCTTCACTTTTGTAAACAGCTTTTGTTTATCAGACTATTGTCGTAACAATGTTAATTGCTAATTTCCACATTAAGTCTTCTAAGGGATTTGCAATGTCACAGTAGCAGCAAGCTAATGGTGGTGTACATTTACTTTATCTGGGGTTAAAACCACTTATATCAGCTGTGGCTAAATACAGGCACAAGTCGGGACATTCAAATAGCCTGTTCTTTACTTTGGGTGTTGCTTAATACAATTGTATTACTTGTTACTCATATTTCTCTAAAAGAGCAACATTAATTAGGCACAAGGCATTTAAAATTTACTTTCCCTCTGTATAGTTTTCATGACTGTCATTGTACGTACTTTGTGTGCTATCTGCGACAGCTGACTGCATGACTTGTCGGGCAGCACGAGCACGAGAGGCAAAGTAAACTCAAAGAGTAATCTGTCAAAGTATCTAATGATGCTAATATGATACTGATGGATAAAGATCCCTGTGCTTAAGAGGAGACCCCACCTCAACTAAACAGGCCAGATTCAGTTTTCATTCAGAAACAGCTCTGTAAGCTTTACATTATATTTATAACGATTTTATTTATAGGCAACTGTTGGTGGACCGTTTTTTTCTGGCTAGTTTCTTGGTTTTCAAACAGTATCTGCCAAATTTATCATTTTAATCAAGCATAGCTGACAATATCTTGTTAGGAACAGAGACAGGCCTATGATGTTTACTGTGAGGAATATTGGGTTTTCCCTTCTATTTTCTATCTAGTAAAGATTTGTATGAGTTTAGTAAAGTAAAGTGGAAATAAAGTAATGAATAGCGACATTAATTTTTATCAAGGAAGTAATACAGTAAAACAGTAGTTCCATTACAATCTGAGAGAAGCGATTAGTCATTTGCAATAGATTTTTTTTTTTTTTCACATTATTTTTTTGCCTATATAGACCTCTGAAGTTGTGTCATCACCCTTTAGTTGGCGTCTTAGCCATATTAGGAACTTCAGGTCTAAGCTGGTTTTCTGTATGACGGAAATGACTATCGTTTTGAAATATAGCAGCTGTTGCATCTATGGTAAACTGAAATGTTCCAAAGCCAATGCATTTTACCCTACGGACATTTGTCCCCAGAATTTATCCTTTGAATCACAAGGTCAATTAGGAACTGAAATATGACTATTGCTACATGCAAGCTAACACTGCTGCATTGAATTGACATTATTAGATTGGGAACCTCACGAAAATACCCCACGCAAACCTGTAAGCATTCTCAAATATGATAGCTAAGAGCTTTTTGCCAGTTTTAGGCACTTTTAGGTGTTGATACATGATACTGTTTAGTAGTAGACTTGGGCCTAATCCCATTTCACTCCTTGCCCCTACCACGTAGCCCTTAGTCCTCTGTTTTGCACATTCACATCTAGGGGTAGGGTGTCCCGATTTTTGTTGAGATGGAGGGGTAGGGTGAAGTGTTAGGGCTACGTGGCCCTCCAAACGGAGGTTTTTCAGAGACACACTCCAAACAGCGTGTTATCAG
>JAILXH010231310.1:2657-19123 GCA_023558415.1 Piaractus mesopotamicus | reverse complement strand
TTCACACCTCTTTAGTTAGTGTTTGACAGTCTCTCGTTGCAGATTTAACGTTTCGAGAAACCAACTGCGCTGCTTATAAATGCGAATAAGTCCATTTATCTCCAAATGTTCGTCTGTCTTTTCTCTTTTCCTTTTTCGTTCGCTACTAGCGAGGCGAAACCTCGTTGCTACGTGAGAAATGCCAGTTCTCAGTCGTTGCGAAACAGGGCTTTTTTGCTGCGTGGTCATCCATTACCACTGGATCTTATTTCACCGTAACAGCGCATTTTATCACAGATGAGTGGCAGCAGCGTCCCCAAACAAGAGCAGTGAATGAGAGCCTTCTAGTTCACTTGCCACATCACTTCCGTTTATTTTATTAATAAAAGATACTGGACGTGAATGCATTACGGATCATTACATATACTTTGTTTTAAAACTACCAAAGTGAGTAGTTTGTGACTGTCCGAATGTTTTTGTGGATATGGCTCCGAGTTACAGTTCTTCAGCGAGCTAATAGTTTCTCTCCACTGCTGTGAATGTTCTCTCAGCTTGCCCACCATCACCCTCAACCTGAAATCGCCCCCCAAAGGAAAAGAGGCGTGAGGTGAACACATGCTCACACAGGCATTGGTGTCTTTAACGCTGGCCACACTTGAAGCGATAAAACCAGCCCACTGTAACGATTGCTAGGCCTCGCAGCCAGTGAGAGTCGCGGCCCCCTGCCGGGTTGATTACAGGGTTGGAGCGATGCTGGTTTCAGACTGTTGGTGCAGGAGCTGAAAGTGCGGCCAACAGCCTGATCCTCCAATTCCACCATTATCCTTTCTTCACACTGAGAAATCCTCCTTCCCTCAGCCATCACTCAGGTCCAGTCAACTTCCGGGCCTGCTAGCACTACCATGGAGTAGTTTGATCACACAGTAGAATCACTTTTTCTACTAATAGGGAGAGAATAGTGTATTTATATTATTTATATTGCACATTGTAGTTATTATAGATCCTTTTTAGTAGCATTTTGGCAACAGCAAGAAGTTTTTAAATGATAAATAATATACTGTAATCTATAAATAAACAATACTGTTATCTATTTGTAGTCATGTCTGACCGATGTATCATTTGGCCAGTAAAATCGGTCATTATTAAGGAGCCCCAGATTTACCAGCACTAGCGTAAATCTTGCCAGTAAATTTTGCTTGTTAAGTTAATTTCTTGTTTTCTATTCTTTACATTTACTTGGGAGCAATGATACAGGTTCATGCCAGGAATAATTAGTATTATGTATGCCATATAATACATTACTATTATACATATAACACATTACATTATATAACAACCATTCACACAAATTACTTCAAACTGTGGTCCCACAGTCAAAAAAATGTAACATAATAATTAAGTATTCAATAATGAGATATTTACAAGGATTATGTTATGATCTGTTTAAATGCAAGGCATTAATTAAGGTAGTTGTAAGCTAAATATATAACCTCATGATATATAGGGCATTTTGTGTTGGGTGGTGTCAGTCCTAACCCTGAAATTTGTACTTGTAAAAAATAAAAATAAAAAAAATAAAAAAATTCAATGTTGTTTTTGTAAAAGGGCTTTTTGCGTTCTTTTAAGTTGAAAGATTAAGATTTAAGAGTTTAATTTTTTTAAAGATGTTCCACATTTTCATGTCACTACCGAAACACAGAGTTTTAGTCTGTAGCCTTATTTTAGCCACGCACCTGCATTTTAGAGCAGGAAGTGAGACTGCATCCCTGTCCCTCATGGCCACATGGTGAGCAGTTAGATCCCATTGTTTTTAAGTAAATGTGTCTGAAAATCAGTGTGTAACCTTAAGAACGGTCACTCCAACACATATTGTCTGAAATGTGTTTTTAACTATAACTTTATACTTTAAATAGGTCAGTAGAATGATCCATAAGCGGTATTTGTGACACAATTTTCATATCGCTCAGGTCCTAACTAACAGTAATTTCTGGATCTTCACTTTATTAGAATTAGGGCTGGGCAATATAATAGTATTTATTGTTTTTGTGATAAATTATGTCATAATATGCCTTTATATATGCTTGCATATCGTGGATATTGCCAGTATTTTAAGAACACTGACCAACTACATGTTACATAAAAAACAGCATAATTAGTCTTGTTTACTGGGATTTAGTGCAGTGCAGTTGGCGAAATGCTGAATAAAAACAATAATTAATAATTAAATAATTTTAAAATGCTGTCAAAACCTGTGAGTACCAATTTTGTGACATATTGTGTATCGTGAAAAAGTTCCTGAAGTATTGTGATATTATACATTTGCCATATCGCCCACCTCTAATTAGACCTTCGTTCTGGATGTTATTTGTACTATAACATCATCATTGACCTTATATAGCTTTTTCAATCATTATATCATCATCTACAGCTGCATTCACCATTCTGGGCACATCTAACATTTCAGCTTCCTACTAATTATGTGAAACCTGTTGTTGTGAAGTACTAAAATGATATTGGAACCATTTCTTACGTTTATCTGGTTTATATTATTGGCAGGATTACAGGATTCCAAATCTTTGAGCTGTGATTCCTTTTCAGTACTTTTAAGTGATTTGTGTGCTAATTATGGGCCGTATTCCAGCTCCTTCTGGGACTAAGTATTGAATTAACCATGCTTGCCGAGACACAAAAGCTACAGTCAAAATATTTTTATTTGCTGTTTTCATGCCGCGATAAGACTCGGCGTCTTATGAAGCAATTATTCATCTGATTGTTTTCCCTATTTGATTCTTGACAATAACTCTTAGCGGTGCTCCAAGACAAAACTCCCGTCTCTTGAAGCAGCAGCAAATAAGCCTCTTCCCCTAGACTGAAATCCTCTGAAGGCTTAAAACCCACACACTTCCATGCAGTCCTAACTTCCTCCTAATTAGAGGCCAATGTAATTACTGTTAAGCCTCGTACTGCAACAAGACTTCATGCCAACAATGAGCAGAGCTAGAAGAGGCCCTGCGTATTCCGT
This sequence comes from Piaractus mesopotamicus, assembly GCA_023558415.1. NCBI lineage: Eukaryota > Metazoa > Chordata > Actinopteri > Characiformes > Serrasalmidae > Piaractus > Piaractus mesopotamicus. Next base: position 16,122 of record JAILXH010231310.1, on the reverse strand, counting down.
ATCGGAGCGAGCATTAACAAGCCCCTGTCACTAATGGGGAAGGCACCGCGTTCAAAAGGAAGCGCCGGAGTGATTGAAGGTGCTGGTATTACATCAGTCTGGGATTTCACAGCTTTCTATCCACATGCTGGTAGCGTTTGGAGTTAACTGACGGAGCTCGTTTTGTGCGAGATGCAGCGCGTTCACGTCTTTGTGGTCCCTCTCTAATCCTTGTATTTAAATGCCCTGGAAATCAGGATTATTGTCAGGAAATAAATAATGATTCCTATAAATCTGTTCATTTTCCCCCCCAAAATAGCTACGTTTTGTTCTTTGTATTGCATGTCACAGTTGCTTTAGAAGCCAGAGGCGTGCATTTCAGGGCCAGATTGTTTGTTGTGCCTGTAAGTGCATGACAGGAACTCGAACGCTGATTCCAGCAGTTGTCTAATGGAAGCGAAAATAGAATTCCGGCTCCTTTTTAAGTGTTTGAACACCAGGTGCCTCTAAAATGAAGGAACCGAGACTGTCAGATTAATTGGACTTAAAATATTAGCTTATCAGAATGCACTGTTTATCACAACCTGATAGAAATGAGTGACAGGAGAAGTAGAGTGCATTAAAGGGCCCCTGTCATGGAAAAATAATTTGTGAAATTTTTGAGTTTACTATGGGAATCAAAGCATACCGTTCAGTTCCATGCAGTCCATAAATGGGAAAACAGTCTGTTTGGAATTTTATCACGGTCGTGATGTCACTGCCGTGGACATTGGTAGCGGTCAGCATGGCAAAAATCTGTTATTTTATGTTTATTTTCCTAATTTCAATTTTTGTAGGTAACCAGAGGCTTTTTTTAACAACCAATGTAAATCTGAAATATTTTCTATCACGCCAGATAGTAAAACCTAAACAATATATAGATAAACATATGCCAGTATTGCTTTCTAACAGTAGCCCCACGTGATAAATGTAAGTTCATGTCTGAATTTCTACGGGCCTGAAGCTTCTGTTCCACCCTAAATAGAGCATCAATAACAGTTACATAATGTAACTGCTGCCCCATTTAAGGTGGAGTGGGAAATTTGAATAACTTCAAAAAGACAACTTCAGCTTTTTTGAATTTCTCAAGTCATTTGCATTCAAGTCGTTCTCATGCTTGCGTCCTGTACACTCTTTCCTTTGACCGTCAGACACTGCTGGAATTTGTGAAATATTGCCGACGTTCACGCTTCAGTACCAGAATGTTTTGCGAATAAGGCCTGAGACTGCGATGTTGTTTGATGCAGCTGACTGTAGCACCTTCTCAGGTGTTACGCAAAGAAACAGAAGTACAGCAATCACTCCGGTGTCCATGACAGAGAGAGACCGGCCATTCCTTTATGTCCACTGCCTCAAAAACAAAGCGGCCTACTTCAGATGAAACAGATGATACGGCTATACAGTGGTCGCCATTGTACTTACAAAAGAGCACACATGCACTTAAGCACAGGATTCAGGATGCAAAGAACCTTTTAATCATGCAAATGGTTCTTTAAGTGTTCATGGTTCTATTTAGAACTATTCTCTTTACTACAGAACCCTCAAAGAACCATCTTTTTAAACAGTGTAGCTAACTTAATTTTGGCATTACTTGTATGTATTTGTGGCATATTGGTAACGGTTAAGACGATACCTGAGGATTTCAATCGGCATTTTTGCCCATTGCCATTAATTCAGCATACAACAGTTTAGCCCCGCCCACTCACAGTGAAGTGAAGGTGTTGTTCCTGCAAACAGTCAGTAGCAGAGTTACTGTTGGGGAAGAAAACTATCAAACGTTGTGCTGTTTCGGCTGGCTGGAAGCAAATGGATCATTGCAGCCTTTGCAGTGTCCATGCATCAGAAAAAAGTCACTTTATTTTATTTTTTACTGATTCCCTTGAGATTTCAGGCTGAACTTAAGAGTTTGTTTCATAGATTGTTCTTTCATTGTTTTTTCAGGTCGTGTAAACACGAAATATGGCTGGTTTTGGTACATAAAGCCACACAAAATAAGAGGACTCCAGGAGAAGAAATAAAGTATACCAAAAAAGTAGAATATGAGCGTTTGAAAGAAGGCAGAGGCCTGTTACAGCAGGCAAATATGATGGAATTTACCTTGCCCATTTTGGCCAGTGCGGATTTGCAGCAGGCCTTCGGATGAGCACAGATATGCCCCGGAATTCGAAATGAGTTTTATTAGCTTTACGTAAATCGATAGTTTCTCCACATTTAAAGGAGGCATGGCAGTTCATTATTGGGTTATTAATGCATTAATCTCCTCGCACGCAGAAGTGGCAATGTCAGCAGTGATGCTTCTAATCTTGCTGAGGTCTAATGTGGACATTACTCACGGTTTGATTGCCCTTTCATTTCATGAGAGCGATGGGGAACGCACACAAAAGGGAATGATGAAAGGGAGCTTGTCTCTGTGAAGATCGGACGCTGCTACAGAAGGCATCTCGAAGAACAACATAAGTAGTACTAAACTCGCAAATCCCCAAAGAGCCTGAATCTATGCTTGTCCGCATGAAAAACTGGAGCTCCATTAAACTGTGAGAGCACATTATCTTCTACCCAATGTATCATCAGCTTGAGAAGTTATTCTCTTCACGAGTGCTGGCTCTGTTAGGCCTTTTGTTCTAATAGTGCTTTCTCAAAGCCAACTTGCCTGGAAGTTTTTAAGGACCATGGGACACCTGTTGCTTTTAGGATAGTGGATAATCATTTTCCCTAATTGGTCCACTTTGCAAGACTCTTGCTTCGGTTCTTTTATGAACATTATGCATCAAACATTCATCTTTTGCAGCGTTTTTGCCCTGCAAAATGTAACTAATGTATCTAAGAGAGTTTGAGAGGGTTTTCTCTACAAACATTACACCTCGTCCTGGACTGAATCGCGCTCCTAATGATGATTGCCCACCGAAGATTTGAAATAGTTCAGGAGTAATTGTGCCTGTGTTCAAGAAACAGTCTCAGAAAGTATGAAATCTTCTGTAAAATTCTAGGAATATACAGTATACATCAAAAAGTTTGTAGTCACCTCTTTAGCCACTTCATACCGCTCTAGCAGACGCTTGGCATTGGCCATGGTGACCATAGACTCGTGCGGCTACTCCACAGCATCACATTTTGTTGACAAGGCTTTTCTGTGGAAAACATTTAAGCTGGACAATGAAGTAGCCACACTTTGTTAAAAATATCGCCTCCTTGTTTCTACACTTATTGTCCATTTTATCAGCTCCACTTACCATATAGGAGCACTTTGTAGTTCTACAGTTACAGACTGAAGTCCATCTGTTTCTCACACCCTTTAAGTATTCTTCAGTGGTCAGAAGCCCCACAGGACCACCACAGAGCAGGCATTATTTGGGTGGCACTGCGGTGACACTGATGTGGTGGTAGTGTGTTGCGCTGGTACGAGTGGATCAGACACAGCTGTACTGCTGGAGTTTTTCATTTTTTTTAAATAGTGTCACTGCTGGACTGACAATAGTCGTCCAACCAGAAATATCCAGCCAACAGTGTCCTGGTGAAGCAGTGTGCAGCAACAGATGAGCTACCATCGTCTCCGACTTTACATCTACAAGGTGGACCAACAAGGTAGGAGTGGACAGTGAGTGGACAGTGTTTAAAAACTCCAGCAGCACTGCTGTGTTGTTGCGGTGATGAGAATGTTCCACCAACAACTACAGAGTGCTCCTATACGGTCAGTGGAGCTGATAAAATGGACAGTGAGTGTAGATATAAGGAGGTTTTTGTGTTACGGCTGGTCGGTGTAATATTATTTTAATATCATTATATTATAATATCATTTACTTAATTTTCTTTTTCGGTCAGTGTTGGGCAATTTTGCAAAAATGTAATAGCACAATACTTCAAGACACTTTCACTGTACGCAATGTGCATCGTCATATGTGGCTTTTCTGGTATTTGAATAGTATGAAATAGAGCCAGTAGTGCCGCAATAAAAAAAAAATACTATAAAAACTATAACTAGAATGTTTTTTATTCAGCATCTACTACTCTGCTGCACTAAATCCAGTAAAACAGGTCTAATTACGATCTCTTTGTAATGAAACATGCAGTAAATCAGTGTTTAGCACTGTTGATACCCACACTAAGCTCGGAAAAGCATGTTTTGACATAATGTCATGATGTGTCATTATGTTGATAAGAGTCATTCCACAAGATCAGTGCCATGCTAATTTGACATTTTCGCATGTTCAGAAATCGCACTTTTTGTCCTCCATAGTTTTCCTAACATATCGCTTACAACGGCAAATTTAAGTTGGGTTGAAGGGAAATGTAACAGGATGGAATGTTTCAGGCTAAACTGGCTGATGCAGTCCCTGATATTAAGATCAGAACCTGTAACATCAACATTTAACAGCAAATTACGGGACTTTTCTCTGAATGCTGCAAAAAATTGCTTTCAAAAACTGTTTACTCCTTCTATTTTGTGTCAAGGAATGGACATTATGCTTTAGGCATCCTGTTAAGTGTGCAGAAAGCAAATTATCAGAGTTGAATAAAAAACACATTTTTTTGAGATCAGCTCTCTTACACTCATACTGGGGCAGTACCCCTCTTGTCACTGGGGTGGTACCCTCAAGGGTACATCTCAGTACCTTTAATCAATGAACATTACTATAATCCACTGAAATTATATGTTCTAAGCTGTATTGACTCCACACACCCCGTCTCGTCTCCAGGCTTTTTATTTTATTGTTCTGTTTTAAAACATTAGGTTATGAAAAGGTACAAATACGAACTTTTTACCTGGAAAAAAACTTATTTAAGGTACACAATAGGACCCTAAAACCCCTGTTGTACCTTTGAGAGAACATTTACATTGTTTGTACCTTGATGAACAAAAAATGTACCCGCTCAGAACCTTCATTCTAACAGTGTATAGACTCAAATGATATTACTTACTCTTCATCATGCCAGTTAGTATAACAATACATTATTTAAATGAGTGTAAAAAGCATATTCTGGAGCACACGTAAAATGTATTTTTCTTCACATTAATGTCAAATTAATATATTTTGTGTTAATTTGAAAGCAAACATACATTTGTAGGGGACTGTCCATATGAACATATATACATATCCCTAAAAATATATATAAAAAAACAGTCCTTTTTCAAATCCAACAACAATTCACACAGTATGTTAATGATGAATCTTAAATTATATATTTGAGCTTGCGAAACACTTTTTACCAAGTTTTCCTGTCTCAAATATTGTGGTTTCAAACATTCTATTTACTGACTGACCCAAATATTGTCATACTGCCCACCTCGACTGCTTACTTTCAGAAATAATTGTGTTGGTGCAATATATATGATTCATATGGCAATTACTATTTTCAGTGTAAATGTTTTCAGTATATAGAGCTAATAGAGCCTATGCCAGGGGTCGGCAACATGCGGCTCTTTAACTGCCCTGTTGTGGCTCTTCAGCAAAATTAGATTTGTAGCTAAAAACAAAGTAATACTCCTTTGCAGTAAAATATTGTTTTGCGGATCGTTCAAACACAGTTTTAACAATAAATGGTCTTAAATGCTGGAATTAATGTATAACTGCTAATTTACCTTTTAACCCTGAAGGTTGGTGTGCAGACTGTTGGTCACATAGCAACACAGACAACAGTCTCGCCCCGCTAGTAGCTAATGAAAAGGCAAAGAGAGAGTTATAAGATGAACATCGATAATTTGGAGACGAATGGACTTATTTGCTTTTATGATCACTCCAGCTGGTTTCCTGATATGTTTAATCCGCAACGAGAAACTGTCAAACATTAAAAGTTGCGACGTTGAAGTCAGTTTCTCGTTCAATTTTTCCCGTTCCAACTTGAATGGTGCCTTAAATGGAATGAAAAAAAATCGAATGAGGAACTGACTTCATCTCTGTGACTTCCAACAAGAATCCACGAATGAGAAGCTGACTTCAGCCTCGTAAAAAGTCAAACATGGCAAGCATAATATCTAATAATACGTCAAAGTGAAATGAACGAATTAATCACGTCCTATTGTCTTGGTGGTTGAAAGAGTGGCCTTCGTAGTTACTCAAGCTAATTACATGCTCCAGTGCTACTCATATTGCAACACTGGGAGACGTTTTACAAGAAAATATTCTACTTTTGAGGAAAAATTTCCTGCCAGAAATGCGAGAAAAGCGGTTATAGCTGAGCTAAAGCTTAAAGCAGAGCAAAGTAAGTCTGTGTTTTCATTTACGTTATATTTTTTTGCTTATACTAGTACATTAACACATACTGAGACATATTTACAGCCGAGATGGTAAAATGGACATAAAATGTTGTTTCTCCCAGGGTGGTTTGATTTTTGCTGAAAGGACAAAATAGCTCTTCTTAACATTTGGGTTGCCAACCCCTGGCCTATGCCTTGTATATTATTTGTAACCCTTTAGATCACTTCAGAGTGTAATGGCAAAAAAAGGACATATGTACTGCCTACAGCTGCATGAAGTAAAACCAGTTCCGTAGCCTGGCCTACCACATGAACTCCACTCTCTCACAAGTCATCTGCTGAAAGCATTAGGTAATATCAAGCAAGAATAAAAAGAAACATTTATCTTTCATCCACTGACCCTCCATTTCGCCTTCTGGTCGGGAAAAATCCATTTATCAGAGCAATTCAGACAGATGCTCCTGACACGTTGCTTATCCAATAGCTCCCTGACATTGCAATTTGTCACTCTTCCCTCTTTGTAACGTGACATCCCAAAATAGCACTCCATCGACATCACACAAAACTTCGTTCAAAACTAGGCAGCGAAGATTCCAGAAGGGCACAGAACTTAAATCAGCCGCTGCAAGTTGACTTCCGCCCCGAGTCAGATTTGAAGCTGCTTTCTTTAATGAGTGACAGTTTGTTAATTGTGTTTTTTTTTGCTAAGAAAATATGAAGATTTAATTAATTGATGGTGCATGTTGACCCGCAATAGTTATTAAAACTAAATGTCATACTCTGGCAAGCATAATATCTCATAATGTGTCAAAGCGAAACGAGCGAATTAATCACGTCCTATTGTTTTGGTGGTTGAAAGAGCGGCCTTCGTAGTAACTCAAGCTAATTACATGCTCCAGTGCTACTCATATTGCAGCTGCATCATTCTATTGTGACTTCAGATTCGACTTATTCCTGGGTCAGTGGTATATTTCAGGATGTGTCAGCAAAACGATAGCTTTGCCAATCGGCCTGAAGTTTAGAGTGCGAGAGTCTACAGCATGCTAGGATGGTAGACGGCGTTGGAAAGCATAAGGCCACACAGTTAGTGCCTTAAAGAAATATTTTGGCTAAAAATCTTATTGCCACAGTTTACCTAATTTGCCCCAGACATAGTCGACCAACCAAGACCTGTTTAGTGTTCGAATTTTGCTTCTTTAGTTTATCGCTGGAGCTACGAGGCTAACGTTGCTAACAAACACTAGTCAATAGTTACACAAATCTTTTCTGTAAATATTTCCCCAAAACTGCTCTCAAACCAAATACAGGCCTTCATTTAGGTCAACCCAGCTTGTCAGTGTGGTTTAGAGTGCAGTATGACTTGCTGTGAGCTATAAAAAGCTATGAACAAAAGCTGTGATTTCAACTAAATAACGCAAAATTTGGACATCAAAGATGTCTTATACATCTCTAGTAAGGGAACAAATGTGTACATTTGGTTCCATTAACATAGCCATTGGCTCTCATGAGCTAATTATAAAACTCTTTTGAACATGACTCTAAGAACTGCAGAATACATTGTATTTTTATTACGATAGGAGTTTCCCGAGTGTCCTGCAATCAGCAGGAAAGAGCTGCAATCACAGAACACATAAAATGACCCACAGCACCAAAGAGACGTCGTATCACTGTGTGTGTTTACGTGCACTTAATACTCCAATAATTGCAGAAAATCGGATTTTGTCAGCAATGTCAAAACGGTCAACACGTTTACATACATTTGAGTAATCAGAAAAGGGGAACCTCCAGGTCTGCATGAGTCAGACAGTAATCGGATTTCTGCTTTACAACCAGCCAATAAACTCACAGAAGAAGACGTGACATAAACGTAATATAAATCTCAAATTTGTGCCGTGGCTTTTTTAAAGCATCACACCACTTTTTCCTGAAAATATGAACACACATCATCTAGAGAATGAAGAATATTTAAATCCTTCATTTCCTCGAGAATGTGGTTGGTTTTAGCATCGCTCCAAAAAGTTATTTGCTGCCATCTCGCTTATTTCCGGTACCGCCGTCTGTTTTCGCACATGCACGGATTTCTAGGCCTTACTCCGATCTAAGAAATTGGAGTATGCTGGTTACACGACCATTAGAATAATCAGATAACTACAAAAATCCAATTATTATTGGATTATTGAGTGAGTGAAAATGCACTTATTGCTGATATAAACCGTTAGAAGCCTAGTGAGTGCTTTTCTGCATTTGGATTGAGCCCTGCTCTCCCACATAAGGGATGAGTAACTTAACCATTAGGCTAAACACCCAATTACAAAACACACACATGCACAGCTCAAAAGCTCCTCCGTCCTCAACTACCGGCCTGTGAAAACAAATCAAGCATCAGGATTGTTCTCACACCCAGGACCAATTCTAGGCTTGTTTGTGAAAAGGGCTCATTATTTGTCATTATCACTGGGAACAGATAGCTTCCACATGCGCAGTGGACCACATGCAGCTGGAAGCGAACCCCAGATCACAGATTTCAGGGGGACCAGAGGTCAGTTCTCTGGATCTCTTCTGGGTTTGAAAACAGCTTTCATACTTGACCAAATGTACCAAACTCGCAAGGCAAGTGGTCCTGGGTCTGGAAAAAACTCTAGATTGAAGTGTTCAAGGCAGTAATGGACACTGTCACAAAAAACATATTTAACAACAAAAAAAAATGTTTTTGTTATTTCTGCCTATATAAAAAAAATAAATATATATTTATTTGTTTGGGTAGCCTTTATAGAAAAAGCTGTTTCTGTTTGTGACTCTTTCTCAGCCTTTCAGTGCACAAAAATGTGCTTGCAGTTCTGATGTAAGCAGCTGTATTTTTTTAGTTTGCACAATAGTGAATGGTGCTTTTGTAATTTTGTATTTTGCTCTTTGTTCAAAGGATTGTTTATTGTGCTATTGTTGACTTTTATAGATGACATTATCAGAAACAGTAAGCAAGTCTGTTTGAGATTACTTCGACTTGGTTTGAGGTAAGTTTGATGATTCAGACATACTGTTTGCACAGTGTTAACTGGTGGGAAATAAGCTTCCATTAGTCGTTAGCTGAGTTACCCTCATAGCCCCTGTGCAAAACTAAAGAAGCTTCGAACATCATATATATTTTGGCTGATGGTCTACATTTAATCTAAGGGGAAAATTGTGTAAATTTCTGGCAGAAACATCACTGTAATAGGTTTAACTTCTAATGATTGGTCACAGAACAGCCCTAAAATGGTGAGTAGTTGGTCACATAGCCTCTTTGCTTCATTTGAAGAATTTGGTTTTCTTTACGGTTTTCACTCTGGTTAAAGATACAGTTCTAGGATGAGCTCCACCTAACCATCATAAGACTTTAACCATTAAAAGACAAAGGCGACAGAAGACGAGCTTCCAGCACACCGAACCTTCGACAGTGTGAGTGTTCCAGGGAGTATTTCAAAGGACCCGTCAATCCAACCCAATTTCAAAGAACTGCTGCTCCATAGGCTGTGCACGTATCATGTAATGCAGCTATCATTATAGCTTCACCTTGATGTCACCGGGGTTCTACATTGGAGTTTTGACAGCTCCAAGATGTCCACTTGCTCGTTTCTGGAGATAAACTGTCGTGCTGCTGTTGGACGGAACTGAAAAGGAGAATTCAGACCACAAAGTGCATTACGTCGCCAAACTATATGCAGGTAGTGCACGATGGCCAAAAGGAAGTGGCCAGAAAAAGTGCCTTATCGTGGCTGGAGAAAATGTGCAGCTGCAAGATTAGGAGGACTGAAAGGAGTGAGTCAGAACGTGTGAAGAGTCTATGTGGGTATGTTCATAATGCCTTCATATACGGGCCCCAAACCATTCACCGAGTTACAGTTTTCATTTTTAGCACCATGTCGCTGTCCACTGCACTTCTGACTTCACAGTTAAAACGTTGCCCTAGAGACTTCCAGCTGCAAACCCATAACGGCATGGTTCAGCAGAGTGGCATCTGACAGGAATTCAGGTTTGGAAGGGAAAATAGTGAGTCAACCAATCACTGTTGCCCAACAGCTTAATTATCTTATTCATCTTGTGCAGTAACTGTTATGAGATTTGAACAGCTGTGGCAAAATCCCATTCAGCATAATGAGAAATTGTGGAGTACAAGTCAAAAGCTGAGTTTCAAAGCCTAGGCTGCAGCCGAGGTAGGCGGGTGCTCGGTAGGACTGTCCTATGAAGACTCCTCCTTAGTAGGCCATTGGTCACACAAATGGAACAGTTCCAACGAGGCTGCGTGTTGAGGTCACCAGAAAGGTCCTGCTTCTCGCAATTGTCGCGCGAAACTTAGGAGGGAACTGATGAGAGTAAATGGAGCCCGTTGCATTGTGTTTGTTGCGTTTTCATTTCTTCACAGAAATGGAGGAGATGTTCTTGTGTAGTACGATAAACTACATATATACAAATTCTTGTATATTGTATTCTAGGCTGTATACGAAGGATCCTTCGCTTTGAAATGGACTTCTAAATGCAGCCTTCCTCAGCCGCAGCCTAGGCTTTGCAGCACAGTTAAAATAACTACATTTGGAGTGCCTTATTCATATCAAATGTTTATTTTGCATGCACGTGGAAAGCCACACTGTCAGGAAATTGACTTAGACGTTTTTAATTAATGTAATAAAACGTAATATTTGTCACTGTAACACTGTTATCAGATTAACTAGGACACTGTTGACTTTCTGTCTGTAATGTCATCACTCTGTGTGGAGCTGCTAGCAAGCACTGAGGGCTGATAGTCAGTGTACATTCCATCAACGTTATTGAAGAAAAGAAAGGACTCTGAACAAAACAAATTCTTATTAGGCTGAATGGGATTCTTGCCAACATTCTGTACACCAGTCCTTACGGCAGTTGCTATAAAAGAACACATTTGAGGGCAGAGTACGGAGAGGTCAACTGACCAGTTTCTGCGAATTAGAAGGAAAGTGGAGGATCTGCATTTGCAGAGGTCTAAGCATAATTTCTCAAATGTCCCATTTACTTGAAGAGATAAAGAGTACGGGGTAAGTGAGAAGTGAGAAATCTCATTTTGTCCTCTCACCCACCTGCAAGGTTAGTGATGTCCAGAATTTCAATATGTCTCCTTGCACCGCCTCTAATGAGACTGCCTAGGAAGTGGCTTAGAGAGAGCTGACTTTAGGGCGAGGAAGAGCAATCTAATTGTCTTTTTTTTTCTGGAGAGTTTTGAAAGCTTTATAATGCTCATAGAAGTTTAATGCCGAGCCAAGTCTGACATAAGCGGTGATCTCTGATAGACGGGAAGAGACTAATAGCGACTATCATCAGCCAAAACACTGCAACATCAAGTCGATTAATTCTAACAAAGCCCATCTGGTCAGAGCGTGGCGCATGCACGGCAAATCAAACAGTCTTATTTACTAACCCCTCAGAGCATATCATGCTAATTGGATAAAAGAGTTGGGTCAAATCTGTGCTGCATGTGTTGGAGTAATTGGCCTTGTCTTGTCCTGCATCTACTTACTGCTTCTGTCCTGTCATTCCGGCCCATGAATCTGAAAGGACTGGGTGAGTAGCAGCACTGCTGAAAAGGCCCAGATAGCAGAGACTGCTTGTTTCAGTCACACGCAAAGCCTGTAGTCCGTCATGTCGCTGTCCTACACTGTTGATGCTTTGCAGGCAGAGGACATTCCGCTTGACATTCAGCATGTACGCTGTCATCAACCCAACATCATTTTTCTCACACGCCATCGGACATGGCCGCGGAATCCCGAGGCTGGCTGGCTGGTTAGATGGCGCATGATGAACGGCCTGCCTCCAGCCTGACTCCAGCATTGGCTAGTAGTGCTGTTGCTGCTATACTGGGGCAATGATTAGCCATGGCCTCAGAAGTACAGTGGACAGGAGCGGAAATTGGAAAATTTATGATGATTCCCAGCAGTGGCTGATAGGAGTGTTCCCAAATACAAATAGATTTGGTGATGTACATTCAGCAAATGTTCATTCACCTCGAATATGTCCAGTCAGCCGGAAAAAACTGTTGAAATTCTGATTGTATAGTGGTTGTTGCAGAAAAAGGCGTGTTATGACATGCCATGACAGACTGTTACCCATTTGCATATTCTAGAACAGGCTAAAATGAAAACTCTTTGCTAACAAACACGTGGTTTATGACATGGCTGCTAACATTTGTTTTGTTGTTGCCGGTATAAAGTCAAATGTACCTAAACTTTCTCGGCAGTTTGAGATGCGCTTGAGATTCACCCTTCCCCAGTTTTCGTCAGTGCGAATTGGAAATCAGAACACAGTTTTCTTCCTTAACCCTCTACTTTACACCTGATGAGGACAATAAAAAAAAAACAGTTCACTTTTTGGGCATAAAGTGGTCCTTGATTTCTTTTTTTTTGGACCTGATTATTAAATAAATAAAAAAAAACATAAAAAATTATAATAATAATAATGTGTGCAGGGCTCTTTTTGGAGTATGCTGCCTAGAGGCAACATTGTGCGACAACGGGAGGAAATGATATAGAACTGTGTTCCCTGAAGTGGTGAGACCTGGCTTGTGATTGGCTAAATCCATTCCACTGTCGTACAATGCTGCTTTTAGGCAAACAAACATTTCTGCAAATTCTCATATCAAAAAAATTGATACTGAATGTTAAAATTGAGGTTTAAAGGTGCCCACTAAGAGAGAGCGTATGACCAACTACATGCTTTTTATTGATTTACTTAAAGTCTTCCCTTTATTGTTAACCCTATCATTGTGTCTAAATATGTATATTGTTTTTGTAAATGAGGAAAATGAATTTGTTGCTCTGAGGCAACATTGTGCAATAGAGGGTTAATGTGACGTATTTCTAAGTGAAAAAGGCTACTTGGATGGGAAATAATTATGGGCTGAACGTGATTTTATTCTTCATGATTTGATTAGATCATGAAAAGCGGGCGTTCCACAATGAGCATGGAGTCTGTTTTGCAGAAAAGCCAAATAATAAATAACAATAACCAGATTTTGGCAGAAAATGAAGTACTAATATGTTTTGATATGCATTTTCTGTAGTTTCTAAAACATATTTTATTAATTGTTGAAAGCTTGATTTTAATATTTTTTTATTTTTTGCTTTTTGAGACGTAGACGAGGTGAAGTGCCAGTTAGCAGGCTAGCCTGTTAGCATCCATGTTACTCTCATTTTTCCTACTTTTTAAAGCAAGAGAAAAAGACTTCAGGAAAGATGAATTCAGGTTAAGTAA
>JAILXH010231244.1:6570-18430 GCA_023558415.1 Piaractus mesopotamicus | reverse complement strand
TTTGCCCCCGAAACCCCCACCGCACCCAACCCCCCGGAGCCCTGTGTGCGGTTATGACCAAAACATTATGTCCGCTTGTAAACAATGGTTCATGTCAAGGTCTGGGAAATATATTCAAAGGTAAGTGCACAGTCGGTTCTCGTAGCGTTGGATGCGAGAGAAATGGGCAAGTGTGACTTTGATACGGGCCAAATCATTATGGCTAGACGACTGGGCTGGTCAGCAGGGGTGAGTACCTACCGGCAGTGGTCTGAGGAGGGACAAGTCATGCTAACCCCTATCCATGGTTGAGAGCACCTGCAATGGGCACATGACCATCTGAACATGACATCATTTCTTTTCCATCATGTAGACCGCCAGGTATGTATGCACTTTTTACTTGGGGAAGTGATGGTACCAGGATGCACTGTGGAAAGAACATAAGTTGGAGGGAGTGTGATGCGCTGGGCAGTGCTCTACTGGGAAAACCCGGGTCCAGGCATTCATGTGGACGTCAGATTTTTTACACGTGTCAGCTACCCAAACATCCTTTCAGACAAGGGACACCTCTTTCAGCAGAATAATGTGCCCTGCCACAGTGCTCACATTGTTTGAGAATGGTTTGAGCAACATTAGGAAGAATTCTGGCCTCCAAATTCCCAGATCACAAGTTGATTGAGCATCTGTGGAATGTACAGGAACAAGAAGTCCAATCTGCAGTGGTTCCACCTCGCAACTTAGAGGACTCAAAGGACTTCCGGCTAACGTCTTGGTGCCAGATATCACAGGGCACCTTCAGAGGTCTTGAGGGTCCATGCCTCAGTGGGTCAGAGCTGTTTTAGTGGCATGTGGAGGACCAACAGCATTTTAGGTCATAATGTTTTGGCTCATCTGTGTGTTTTATTTAGTTATTAATTGGGGTGTAATGGTACACTTAGCCCACAATTTCATTCAATACACTGTACTGGGTTTACAATTTCATATTCTCATGATATTTTAAACAAAAAAAGTTTAAAAAAAAAAAACGTAGCACAACTTACCAAGGACAGTTGAGCTGAGAGGCAGCTTTACGCAGGAGGAGTGCTCGAGTGAGCTGTTGATTAGTGCTGATTATTTGCAAACTTTGCTGTTCTAGCAGTGCAGTTGCCATAGATGGCGTAATTAATAGAATGTCCATTCTACATGATACAGTGTCACGTCTCCACAGTGTAGTTTTGCATTGCAGTATCACAATGTTACAAAGCATTGTTACACTGTGAGTTTCATTTTGGTGTTGAAATGATTTCTGTGACTGTTCATGGCAATACCATGTGTAATTTAAGTGTATTTTACATGGCTTGGAAGTAAATGTATGAAGCCTAACTATTTACCTAATATATCAGAGCTATAAATAGAATACAAGATATCAGTATTACATTGATTTCTTGGGTTGGGATCCATTTCTGTCCTTTCCTTTCTGTGGACAGTCAGTGGTTATCTATTTTTTTATGCTAAGCTTATTCATTTTTACAAAAAACAAATAAATGGTACCAATAAATGCAAGATGTAAAAGGTCAGATTCCTGTTTTTTGGTCTCTATTTTGACTGTGCTTCAATGCTCTGAAATAGAATGAAGTCCCATGTGTGATTCGAAAGCCAATACAAAAAGCAAAGGGTCCAGAATGCTAGTTTCTCCGTGGGGGGTTAGCAGTGAAGTACCTCTCCAGATGGTTGAAAACAGTATGTCTCATCTGTTCTGTATCACGCTGGCTGTGATATGACACTGTTCGAAGGCTGCGGCTCGTGCCCTTTGCTCCATCTTCTGTACCGCTGCCACGTGCCAGAGATACGGGCTCCATGGAAACGGCTAACAAACAGCAGTCAACATGGCCGCGCAGTGGTTTATATACTGTGTTCAGTCTCACAACTATTCTGTAACTGCTCAGCAACTCTGACCCTCATTAACTCTGCAGCAAAATCTCTGTTTTATGTCATATACTTTCATTTTCTTGCCCCCACATTCTAATACTTTCTGAACAAAACAATAAACCCAAATTCCACTGAGAATTTTTAAGGTTTGTTGTAATAAAAGCTGCAAACAATGATGGCACACCATTTTGTGGTAAAGCTGAAAAGTTGAAAACAGCTCTTTTAGCCTTCTGAGATTCCTTTTATTCATTTTCTTGTTTTTTTAGATGGCAAAGAGCTGAGATGCTAATGCCTTAATGTCTAGAACACGTTACACAAGGGGGAACTGGGCCGTGGTTGGTTTGCTGAATTGGCCTATTGAAGCAACACTTAGCAAAAGCACTTCTCCTGCCAAAAGACCTTTATCCACATGTCAACCAACACCATTCCACTTCCAGAAATGTATCTCATTATAATGCTCTATATGGGAAATTACATTCATTCTTTCAAACAGAGCCTCGTCTAACACACTTCCCCTTGTCCTCCCCTTTGGGTGAGTGGGTTTTGCTTAGTGGTCAACCCAGCAGAACAATGTATGGAGGAGGATGCAAAAAAGGGCTGTATCTGCCCTCAGTCCTCCACGGCGGAGCAGGAAACTAGGATATGTCTTACTAAACCTGTCGTTAGGTGCCGTCTCAAAGAGCTCGGTGTGTTATACCTTGGCGTCAGAAAGACACTGTTCACATTATTCTAGGTCTTGCTTTGGGACGGGTGGAAAATTCCCCCCAGTTTGAGTTATGCTTTCTTTGGCACCCCTGGACCACGGGCCAAAGCATATTCATCAGAAACCTGACAGTTTCACCTTATTCCAGGAAACGAGAGGGGACTGCTCTGTTGCTGCATGTAGTGTTGGACCATTCTGAGGGTTATATAGTGTTAAAGTGGTGCCTGAAAGGTTCTTCTTTGATTGCCGTTGTGTAGCATGTTCTTAAAAGCTAGTGCAACTTCCGTCCGTTTTGTTATCTACTTATTTGCCATATAATTACCTTTTTTTTTTTGATTTTGTGTGTTCATTTTTGAATTTGAACCCTAATTGAAAAACAAAGCTGTTGAAATCCCGAATCGTATCCCACCAGTATCATTATAAGAGGGATATGTTGTATTTTCCACTCACCAATGTGATCTGTTCTGCATGACTAATCCAGTCTTTATGAAACAGAGCACCTACTCCAGACGAAAAACACAGCCTTGAAGAAAAATATCTTTCAGAGGATTTTTCATCCTGCTCATTGGTGTTTGCTTGGATTAATCTCCAGGAGGTTTTCATGAAACAGAGAAAAAAATAAACCTTATTCTCCTGTCTAGGTGCTCCATACCGTCTGACGGCTTGTCTCCTGTGCTCCGTGTGGGCTGTAATAACAGATAAGTCATGAACATGGAAAAAAGAAAGTCTCAACTTCAACACTTCTTCCTCGTTTTGTGTCACACGGCGGTAAGATGTACAAAAACCATACCACCTTTCCACCTCAACCCATTATTTTTCAGTTCTAACAATCCCATGTGACGTAAGTGAAGAAAGGCCTTGCAAAAAGTCACGTAATGACTTTCTCCAAAGCCTGCAGGTAAATTGAATTTATGCACATTTTCAGAGCGACTAAACATGGCAACGTGGCAAAACAACAGGCTCAGTGCTAAATGAGCTAAACTGCTAAACTACATCATGTCTTTGTGCTTTTGTTCATTATACATTATGCGCATGGTGTTCCTGACTTTGGAAAGGGAACATCAGAGTTCTGGAGGTTAGAGCCCTGTTTTCTGTCTCATAAACCAGGGCTATTTTCACCCATACAGCTGTATAAAGAAGCTTGGCTGCTACTGGCATTCTCTGCTTTCTACTGGGAGATTCTGAGATGATGTTTAGGTCATTGGTGTAGGAGCAGAGCGCATTAGAAATGGGTTAGAAGTAGATTCCTAAAGTTCCTGATCGAAAGTAAAAATTGGAGAGGAGCTTTTTTGTAGCCTTGGCATTTAAGAAGTTATACGACAGTCCAAAGAGATCCCTTCCATTCTTCCTCTCTGGATGTATTATATAGACTTGCAGAAGTGTTCAATGTCCTAGTGAAACTTACAGTAGGCACAGAATGAGATTTGTATGTCAAAACTGCATTGAAATAATGATCCCATTTTATGGAAAACGGATTTTTCTTTACTAAATTGATGCAGTGTATGTATAAACACTGGTAACATTTCAAAACTGTTATCCAAACAGCCCATATATGCAAATTGAGATGCAAAATGTAATTAGTTGTTTTTTTATGATATGATGAAAGCAAGGCCATTTACATATAGTCACCTATATAGCTATTTAGCTACAGCAATTTAGCTCCACCCATTCACAATGAAGTCATGTTCACATTGAAGATTCAGCTGGACTACTTGTTTGAATAAATCAGTCTTAAAAGAACATTAACAAAAACAGCATGATACATAAGCAGTGCATATGTGGATCTTAGGAGGAAAAATCAAATGTAAATAAATGTAAGAAAAAGATGTAGAGTATGGGTTCATATATTGTCACTGACTAACATTTGGCCCTACAGCTCCTGTTTTAACAGTTATGAACTATTATCAGGCTCACAGCAGCCCAGTTAAAACTATAAGTAATATACAAATGTGTTGATTTAATAAATACATCATGTAGCGATTAAGGCTCTGCTGTCTCAAAACTGGCTGATTGGATCTTTTATGGCCATCCTTGAGCTGAGTTGAGAAGACGCGCAAATAAGGAAAAGAAAAGTTGTGTTGATACTGTTTAGTCTGCGTCCAGCACAAGGTTATTAATCTTGGTTTGCATTCGCTAACTGCGTATAAACGACTCTAAAAACAGATAGCGTGTTTATACACATTTAAGCCCGAAGTATGAGCTAAATCCTCAGTAATACATGTAATATCATTCAAAAGCATATGCTGTAGAGTATGCCTCAGAACAGACTAACACTGTCATTATCCTAGTGACGCATCATTGAGGGCACTAACACGGTCATTAGCGCAGCTGTAAGGTTTCCAGTGGAGGCTGTGAGCCAGGGTCAGTGGGTTGATTTGTAGCTACACCGAGTCAAGCTCTTTTTTTTTCACGTGAATGGCAAAATATGCACATTTCTGTTGGTAAATATAGAGGCCTCACATCTGCTTTGGTCGGGCACACACAGCTTCAGCACAAAATGCTTCGGATGACCCACTGTGTTTATGGATACGCTGAGGTTTCTTTAAATAAAAGAAATGTAACCGCATCTCTGCCAAACAATGCAGAAAATACCCAAGTAATGATTTACACATGACACGAGCTTTCAAACACCAGAAACAAGCAGATGGAATGTAGCATGAAGAGAACAACTGAGCAGATGCCATGTTTACTTCTGTACTGATTGTCCAGAGGCTTTAAGCCGGACCACAACCAACCAATAGCATAATGTGCAAAACACTGGGGTTTGGGCACTGCCTTTAGAGTTCTGTCACACTGAATGAGCAAACAAAATAAATATTAAGAAACTAAACAAACTTTTCACGTACAACACCTAGTTTTAGCATGAGCAAAGAAAAAAGTGCAACAGGACGTGTTCTGATCGGTCTAAGGCAGGGGTGCTCAAACGTTTTGCCTATGGGGCCAAAGTGCAATTCTTATGGTGGGCCGAGGGCCAAAATGACAAAACACTATACAAATAAAGAAGGTAGGTAGGGTTCAAATTGAGCTTTTACATATATATTTTATAACTTTACACTATTTTGTTACATATATTCTTAAAAAATACAAGTATGAAAGGAAAATAAGAATTGAAAGATTAGATGGTATAAAAAAAATGTTTTCTTATTGGGTGATGGGTGGAGTTTCTTTCTTTATGAGCCTATTTTGCTCTCGGGCCACACTTTGGGCAGCCCTGGTCTGAAGTGATTAGATTTTATAATAGCTTAAAGGAACATCTGTCCCATTTGATTATTATTTATTTATTTTTGCTTACAAGTACATTTCAGGCTTACAAAAAATAGAGTAGTAGTCCTATGTGACCAAAAAGACTAGATATAATATGATAGCTTATGAACCATATGGTTCAATCAGTTTGAAAAATGTCTTCAGATATGTGCTCAGACATGCACATAGACCAAAGATAATATTAAAAAGACAGACATAGACGTTAATTGGTTAACATTTCATGTCTTTTGGGTACAAACATTTGGGATTATGACTGGCATTATAATGTAACCTTTAAGCAATTGACTGCAGCTTTCTAGTACTATGAAAGACATATTTTGATCAGATAAAAATGATGAATGCTCCAAAAGAAGATGAGGGACAGCAATGTTAAACAGATGCCAACCTAGGTCATTTGTCTGGTTTTACAAATCATGTTTTAACATTGTTGGATTGACACCCCTTTATTACAACTCTTTTTGCATGTAATGACCAGAGATCTCACTCTTTGTACTGGAAAATGTTTGCCTTTGGGCAGTTAGCTTTTACGATTCTAACCCCAACCACAGAGTACGGCCTTTTGCGGGAGTCCACGCAGTTTATTTATGGCCTGTCCTATGCACTTGCATTGCCTCACTGGAATGCAGAGAATGCCTCTTCTCTCTGTCCCTGCAACATGCAACAAATGGCGCAGGCGTATCGCTGTAGAGATGATGCGGTGTTCAGCCTCCACTGAGCCCACTGCAGGGCAGTCAGGGGGATTAGAAGAATGCCAGAGGCGAGAGAGACAAAGAAGGTTGCTCTATTTTTGAAGTCTGACTGCCTGATACTCCGTTAGCCATGGATTCCATCTTCCAAGATTTCTTGGACTCAATGCAAAATATCACTGTGGAGGATTTCACTCTTATGAATTCATATAGAAGAAAGCACAATTCCCAACAGTTACAGCATGGGAAGTATCAAAAAGAAATATTTATTCATTTACTCATTTATTTCATATTTAGCTCCACACAGTAAAAACATAGGTATATGCTTTGATGCTCGCTTTGCATGGTTAATGAATAGTCAGTATAAATATATCTGTACAGTTTTGAGTTTTGTGATGCAGGCTAAGCTTGGAAATATTTCACACAGCTGTACATATGTCTCATAGAGAAATATTATTACTTTGATTATCGTAATACATTGTGCATTAGTGAACAACAGCATACACTAAAATGTACCTCCTTTATTTACACCTATGATGGAACTGGCATTTAAGCACAACAAACTCTTGATTTGATCTAACAGCGACAGAAAAGGCACAATGGTAGGTGTGTAGTTTGCCTTAATTTGATAAAGCATGCATCTCCCATGCCCTGCACTACAAGAGAAACAAACAATGGGTAAGCCAAGAAGGATGAAGCTGAGGATAAAGCATACTTAGAGAAATATAGAAGGGTATGCCTCTTCCGTTCATTTCCAACACTGAACACCTATACGGCACACCATATGTGTTGATTTGACTGGCAAGTCTCTTATTTCCTCTTCATACTTCTTTCAGTAGCACTGCTCAAGGCTCGGGCTTACTCATGATATTGAGTACTTCATCCAGGATGGAGGGGCCCAAGTCCAGTTCAAGGGAGAGCAGTGACCCATTGACCTGGGTAACAGACTCCTGAGAAAGGCTCTTGCTTTTCGAGAGCTCAAAGTCAAAGTCACAGATGCGGCCCTCTTCTACGCCACTATCTCTATCTGCCCAATCTCCACTGATGCTGGCCAGCTCTTTTTCATACTGAAAGATTGTGTCATTGTTGCTGTGATTGTAGCCATTGCTGCAGCTGCTGCTACTTTTGCAGCTGCCAGTTCCATTACTGTTGCCGTTTTCGTTGCTGTTGCCGTTGATGAAGAATGATGTTAATGGCTTCTCAGTGTTCTCATTCTTAATATTGTGCATATTGTAGTGATTTGGTGTCTTATTTGCTGGTGGCTTCTCCACAAGATTGATAGAGAATGTGGGTTTTTCACTGATCTCCTCCGGAACGGGGCTGGGGTCACGTCTGAAGATGGTAATGGACTGAAGAAGGGTCTCCATTTGAAGGATGTCCAGGTCATCTGTTCCCTCTGAGCTGGCAGGAGGAGTGGGAGGTCCAGCCAGGTCATCCAGAGGGTCCCGGGTCATGGGAAAGATGGTGGTGGAGATAAGCGGCAGGGTCAGAGCTTGGCTGCCCCCGATGGTTGGGAGGGAGATGGCGTTCTTCAGGATTGGTGAAGGAGTCTCCATAAAGGAGGCATCGGATGCGCTGTTAGCTCGCATGAACTCGCCGTGGGTGCCATACGGAGGTCGGATCATGCCACCCTTCCCAGGAAGAAGCTCAAACTTGCCCTGCAGGAAGGACATGTCGCCAAAGGCGTCACACTCACCCCCTTTTCCGATGTGGATGGTGTGGCGAAAGTCTCCCAGTGGAGGGCTGATCATGTCTGGGGACAGAATGTCTCTTAGGCGACATTTCTTCCCTTTCTTGGTGTTGTTGGATTTCAGGTAGATGGGAGTTTTGGCCGGCATCTCTGTCTCACTACAGCGAATCCGTGACACGAGAGAAGAGGAGGAGAAATGTTTCTGAACCGTAAGACCCTGTGTTGCACAATGAATGCCGATCTGAGTTCCTCTCAGGAAAGGTCAGGAGTTACATTCTCAAAGACTGGGTGGTTTTAGGTCTGCAGAGAAATTGCCATCAATCCTTACTGGGCTTGTCAGGATGTTCTGGTCCTAATGGCAGTTGTTCTTTACCTAAAGAGAGAAAGAAGACATTTTGTCATAAAGTCCAGATATTCCAACTCAATTATGGGTGCTTTTTTTCTTTCTGTGAATCAACATACTTGTACACTGTCAACAAAAGGTACTGTACATGAACATTTTTGCTCATCAAATATACAAATAATGTAAATGTACCCTCAAAGGTTCTTTAAATGTACCCTCAAAGGTTCTTTAAATGTACCCTCAAATGTTCTTTAAATGTACCCTCAAATGTTCTTTAAGGTACCTTAAATGAGTTTTAAAGCTACACTACTTTTACTTTTCCAGGGGAAAGAATATATCTCTACCTTTTTGTAACTATGCTGTTTTAAAATTGAAAAAGATAAATAAATAAAAAGCTTGGAGTAAAGACTCAATGCAAATGAAAAAAAAAACTTTTTGGTGATGACACCCCATTGACAGTTTAGTATATATTTTTTGAGAGTGTATTTTATGTAAGACTATTTTAAATCCTTTGGTAACTCTTTTTTGGATAGTCCACTTTAATTCACTTTCAAGTTACATTCAACTAAATATCTACTAAATTGACCATAATTTTCTTTAACTCTAAACCTGACTCTAATCCTAACCCTAACCTCAACCCAAAACCTAAACCCAACCCTGGTCCTAGCCTAAACCCTGGTCCAAATCCTAACCCTATCCCCACCACCGTTTAGAATCCACTGAGTTTCAACAGATAGTTTGTTAACAATTTGAACTATAGGGGACTATAGTGGACTATCCAAATAAAGTGAGACCAATCTTTTTTGCTGTATATCAGACAACACAAATGTTGTTTTTTTTAAAGATCAGTGAAGTATTGCTAAAACCATAAACATAACCACACATACAGTCAACAAACAGCCATATCTCTTCCTCTAGATGCTGTCGTCTTTCTTGTACCAAAGGACCTTTACAGTCCTAGCAAATGAGATCTACTGGTGTCACATGATTTATGAAGGATGGGTTTCCTCCGGGTACTCCGGTTTCCTCCCACAGCCCAAAGACATGCAGTCAGGCTAATTGGACCTGCTAAATTGCCCCTAGGTGTGAATGTGTGTGTGATTGTGTGGATGTATATGTCTGTCTGTCTGCCCTGCGATGGACTGGTGACTTGTCCAGGATGTATCTGCCTTCTGCCCGATGACTGCTGGCATAGGCTCCAGCTCCCCCCACGACCCAGAAGGATAAGCGGTTTAGAATGTATGTGTGTGTGTGGTTATCACATGAACACTTGTGCACTTCATAATTAAAATAAAGTAAGGTGAAACACAGCTGGCAGTGGCACCTGCGCGTTCATTCATTTTGTAGCAAAACAAAAAAGACCATATGGTTGCACAGATTTATTGCATGATTTGTCTATCCAAAAATAATGTGGAGATGAGTGCTTGCAAGCAAAATGAAACCGGGCCATCTCAGTGTTTTAAGTTGTCTCAGACCACTGACTCAAGTACGTCAAGTTAACTCAGACCACTCTGAAATGACCCACAAACGGACCAAACACAGACCACCTCCACTTCCATTTGTGGTACGTTCTTATGGTCTGGTTGATTCGTGCCTCAGTGAAACAGAGTGTCCCCCGTCTCCAGGTATTTAGAAAAAACCCATTCACATCTGAGGAGAAAAAAATGCGGTGAAAGATTTCCAGTTTCTGGTCTTGTTTGCAGCAATAACTGTACTCTTCTGGTGCACATGATCGTTGCATGGCTCACACGACAGCAGCCAAGGCTGAAGTCCAGAGATAAAATCAAACAGTCTAATGTCCTCCCCAGAGTCAGGCAAGGACCACAGATGTCTCTGATCCTCTAATGTTTGATGATTGTCAGTGATGAATGCGCTTCTCTGTCTTTAGTGATATCCTTGTTATGTTTGTGACTTGAAAATCCTGGCTAAAATTCTTTGTTGCGGGCTTACCCTAAGACACGGCATGTGGAACAATCATTGCTGACGTTTCACATTGCATTCCATTCAGGCTTCACCCAATACACCCTTGCCCAGTCTTGACAGATTTATAGGCCATTCTTCTCAGTCAGCATCGCTGATCTGTCACTGGTGATGTACAACTCCTGTCACGCAACCTCCCAATAAAGGTATCACTTTACCCTACATGGACCTACAGCCGTATCTGCACACTGAGCATCTGGAGAGAGGGAGACTAGCGGGATGGACAGCAGATGATGGTCCTAAATAGAAGAGTCGCTAGCATACCGATTTTGGACCTGCTACTCCAGACCTTAACAATTACGAGAAAGGTTGTAGCAACCAGTCCAAGATCAGAATAAAACACCAAGATGAAGTGAAAGTTGAGGGGCCCAAGCTGTAGCTGGCTCAAAGCCAGACTGGCTCCTGTTTAGTATGTGCTAATATGGACCAGCTGGATACCACATTGGTCCGAGAGAGACGACGGGGCTTTAGCGGGATCAGTGTGAGAGGGGCTCAAGGGAGAGAGACACTGCACTGCTATGCACAGAGCACGCGAGAGAGAGAGAGAGACCTACTATGATTTTTACTAGGGTTAAGTCCATATTTTTATGAACATCTGTGACCTCTCCTATTGTTTTCACATTCGTCCTGAAGTGCTTTTACCGCCGGCCAAAAGAAAGGTTTTCTGGACAAAACTGATACTTAAAGGCAAATACACGATGACGAAGCACAGCGCTTGAGAGGATTTGAAGCGATAAGGAGAATGTTATAGAGGTTAGGATAGTGAAAGTAGAAAGAGCTTAAGAGAGGGGAGGGCAGTAGAGAGACAGAGCAAGAGAGAGCGGCAGAGGCAGAATGCTTGCCCATTTATAGACATATTTACTTTTGAGAGGTCTCTGAGCACTGACCCTCACCGACAAGACTGCAAACTATCACAAAAGCAGTGGCTGGGCCAAGTCCACCCCAATAAGTACGACTGAAAAACATCCACATTCCTGCAGCAGCCACTGCCATCAGGACCTCACTCCGAAAATGTACCCCAAGCCTTGAGGCACTTTGAGCAGATAACACTGACCAGATAAACTGTGCCTGTCAGCAGGGTGGCACAAAGCGCCAGTGCAGTGCAGTCCATCAGATCTTGACCTCATAGAGCACATTATCATTTGAACCAGAAGTGGGTAGAGTATACTAAAGTCATACTTAAATAAGAATAGTGTTACTTCAGAGAATACTAACTCAGTCAGAGGTAAAAGTAAACTAAACACAGCCCAAATGCCTGAAAAACACCCTGAGCAGGAGTAATACATAGCATCTATCTGCATAGGAAC
>JAILXH010231187.1:0-12805 GCA_023558415.1 Piaractus mesopotamicus | reverse complement strand
TTGTGAATGAGTGAGAAGGCGAGAGAGAGAAAGAGATAACAATACTGAGTCTTAGTGACAAGTTTGTTGTGAAAAAAGTGAAAAAGGAGCACCATTTAAATCGAGTAGGCTCAAGTCTTTCTCTCTCCTCTCTCTCTCTCCGCCTTTATCTCTCTCTTGAATCAGAAGAGTTGTATGAAATGGAGGACAATCACTTTCTCTTCTTTTTTGTCTCTCTTTCTCACATACACATACATTTTTCGCCGTAAACTGCACCATTTTAATAAACTTATACAATGAAGCAGTCATCTGCAAACATTATTTATCTCTTATCCAAGAGATTTTGGCCTTCAGAGAAGTAAAATGTGGATTTACTTGCCTAAAGGACAAGTCCTCCAAAATGCTTTACGTCAAGCCCTTTTATTATAGTAGCTATTATGCTACTCTACAGAACATGACATATGGCAACTGGGTTCATCAACAAAACCACAAGTCCGATACATCACCCTCCTCACTTCACTCTTTAATAACTTGAACAAGCTTTAGATAAAGGGAGTTTGAACAAAGAGCAGCAATAACTCGCAGTGCGTGGCAACACGGATCAAAGGCCACGCTGAATAATATATGAGGCACAGACAACAGTAGGTGAAGCCTTTAAAAATACATGAGGAGAGAAAGTGTATGAGGATTAAACTGGTAACCTGAGTCTCATCAAACGTTTATCACCGCATTTGAGAACAGAGTGTCAAGTCACGGCCGTGTCACACCTCTGAAACAACTGTAAGACATGACCCAACACAAAAGCAGCGCAAAACCTCTGTCGCACGCATGTAGATGGAAAAACTTCTCAGGAACTGGTGTGGAACATTCATTCCTATTGTCTTAACCGCAGACGGTGGAATTACATGCTGACACTGGCTAACAAACATTTGGGAACATCCAGCTTTTTAATACAAATAAGCATGTTTTCTTTGCAATAACCATATGAAAGACCAAACAGGTTTATTTTTCAGGAAAAAAAGCTAATTTCCAGACGTAACGGAACTAATCAGGTTTATTTTCCAGGAAAATAAAGCTCAATTCCAGACATAACAGAACAAACCAGCTTTATTTTTCAGGAACAACAGCTAATTTCCAGATGTAACAGAACTAACCAGGTTTATTTTTCAGGAAAAAAGCTCATTTCCAGATGTAGCAGAACTAACTAGCTTTATTTATCGGTAAAAAGCTCGGTTCCAGACGCAACAGAACTAACTAGGTTTATTTTTCAGGAATAAAAGCTTGTTTCCAGATGTAACAGATGTTTACTGTAGTTACTACTCTGAAAAGTAACACTGACAGCATTCAAAGTTCAAAATGAAAGAGTGATATTTTAATAAACTATCGAGCATATCTCACTTATTACACTTTACTGATAACGTTTAGGTCTAATAACTTGGCCTTCTTCATTTATTACTGTATTTTATCAGTTTTTGCTTCTCACAAAACATTTGATTATCTTTATATGTGTCCTTTTAATAAAGTTTTACCAGTCAACGAATATCTTTTGAGCCTCATTTCATTTTGACTGCAGACTTTCAGCAGTATTTGTGCTTCACGTCACACACCCGTCTCATGACACCATTCATAAAGTTTCCATTCAGTGCTAACCATGAGTTGCAAAAGGGGGATATTTTTACCCATACAAGCTTATTTCTACAGCCTCATGACATGCATTACTCACAGGGCTATACTTAAATGTCCTACTTTGGTACTTTGGACCAACCACTATGTACCTGTTACACAGCTAGACCCTGTTCTGAAGTCAGGTTTACAGTTATAGCTCAGCAAAGAGCACTATATTGCTTTTACCCCATAACCAAGACATATTCGAACAAACAGACAAAAGCATGTCTCATTACTGAAAACAGGCAAAGCCTCAAATTTGTTGGTACATTTGTCCATTTTTGTACCAACAGTATGTTTTACAGTATCAGAAACCACAAGAGCAAGTCTTTTCAAGAACACTAAACATAATTCGAAGGAAGTGTATGATGATTTAGGAAGTTGAGCACTGCTCTTTGGTTTGGTATTAGCTCCACTACATGTTAGCTACATTTGCCTCTTAGCTCAAGTGCTAAAGAAGTAAACTTTAGACGCAGAACACTAAATGACCGCTGTGTAAAAGTAGCTAACAAGTAATATGATGCTGATATATGATGTATAAACATCCATAACTTGTTAGCTACATTAGCTGTGTAGCTCCAGCACAAAAAGAAAACTTTAGATAGCAAACATGTCCTGGCTGATCAACTCAATTTGGGACAGGGAGAAAAGTTCTGTAAACATAGCTAAGTAATACAGCGCTGATATACAGTATGGTATAAGCTTCCATTACTTGCCAGTTACATTTACCTTGTATCTCAAATCTAAAACTAAAAAAGCAAACAAACTTGTCTTGGCTGCTCAAGTGACATTACATTAGCCTTGTATCTCAAGCGATACAACTTCTGACACCAATGTTGCATTCGAGTGGTGTCAGAAACTGGGCAACACTAGCTGTCCGACTTATAAATTGCACTGGGCCTACAAAGTCTTACGAGCGGGAAACTCTGGATTCAAGATAACAAATGGGTTCTCACCTATTTATAACTCAACTTGTCACATTTTCTGTGTCTGTGAAAAATGGTAAGCTTGGCAGTGAACATAAAAAAACATACCTGATGTGCTTCTGTGTGATCTATCAGCCTTTTAATATAGCAAAGAAAAAGCAGGAGGAGTATTCTTCAGACCTACATGCTTTATTTTTCTGTGTGGTGGGCGTATCTTCCAACAAGCACCCGAATGGAGTGAAGTTAACCATCTGGTATGTACAAGCTTCTGAGCAGCACCCAAACGCAGCATAAATGCCTTCGCTGATGTAAGGGAAAACCGTCAGTTTGATTCTTCACCAAACTATCTTTTTGCCTTATCCATGATTAATGACGTACTTTCATTTTAGCCACTAAACCAAAATATTATTTGAAGCATGTTTTCATTTTTTGACTCTTGCACTGACTCTTGTTGTTTGCCTGAATTTGTTTGAATTTTTATACATGCACACTCTTCACCAGCTTCACCAAACTACCAATACGCAGACCTTTCACTGCCCTAATATTATTGCCTTATCCTGATTAATATTTGAGTTGGGAAAACTACTCCTGGATCAGTTTAAAAATAAAAGTTCCATCTGAAGCTAAGTAGCCAGGATCTGCCATATTAGGCGAGTGGGGCTTTGCATAGTTTATTTGCATGGGTGGGCAAGGTGAGCTGCTGCGTGGGTAGGCTGTGCATAACACTGCACTGCAAGGACAACAAGGTCAACAGAGAGGAAGACTACCTGGCAAACAATTCCAGAACAAAATCAGCAAGGAAAGGGCCTTTCTTAGTTCTTTAACTTACTAGTTCCATGTTAGCTTGTCATGAGTGCTCACTCATCAGTATGCTGAGATGCTGCTTTGACGTTAATGCTTATTCCAAGTGCCTGTACTGACAATGGTTAACATACAGTCCCTCCTTCCTGTCTAGAACCAACACAGATACATGGCTGATGTTCATGATGTTTATGAGTATTGTTTTGGATTTATGTTAAAAAAAAAACAAAAAAACCCTCCTAATTAAACCCTAAAACTATACAGTAGAGCAGTACAATATAAATTATGTTGACTGAGCACAGCTCCAGATTCATTTCTGCAGGTGATGTGAATGAAGGGGTTCAGGTAATATAAGACAAGTAAATTATTTTGGTCAAAATAATGCAGAGCTTTATTGATGTCACATTACTGATTCAGTAAAGTGTTTTTTAAAATGAAGGGATGGGCACGGGTACTCAACTACTCAGTTAGCCGTTCGAGGTGCCGTTATTCGTACACTGAAATCACATTTTAGGGATTTGTTAGGTTTCATTTATTATAATATTATAAGTAATATATTATACGATTTTACTAATTATAATAAAATAAATAATACTGAAATGAAATAATGAAATGCTAATTTTCTGTTTTAACAGGGCTGTAAAATGTGCTGAGTTTGCTTGCATTTGCAAATAAGTGTATACTATATATTACACTTTCCAACTTTTCCTCTCAGTTACCTATTCATTAACTCTTACACATACCTGAATATCAAAATTATTTAGAATGCACAACTCTATTTAAGTGGGCTGGTTTTTCCTGTGTAATTAAATGGTTAAGAACCAAGTCATTCTAGAGAAACTTAGCATGTCAGACTAGTTGAAAGGAGATAGGAACCAAACGTCTGGGGAGTTTAATGCCTGTAAAAGCTCCCTCACAGAAAGATTAAATGATTGTGAATGCCTCATGAGACGTTGTTTTATGATGGTTTTGAGATAAGCTTTTGCCTTAAAACATTTTTTTTAAATCCATTAATGGTGGAGAGATACACGCAGAGTGTTGTGAGGCAAAATAGTCCCCAAAGAAAATATATATTTCTCACTATTTATACATATAAACTGGAAGGTTCACTGGACGTTTTGGACAGTAAATAAAATGCCTGTATTTGTGTTGTAGATATGTGACCCCTGGTTTCTATCACCACCACTGTAAAGAAATCAGAGCTGGTAAGTGTCTCTACAATGCACAACCTCACATCAAACCATTCGGAACTACTTTGTTTACATCTCAACAACTGAATTATGTAAAAATTTAAATTAGAATTTTTTGGGGGTGGATTTGGAATTCCTCTTTAAGATATTGCAAAGTGTATCACAGTTATAATATGCAGAAATATACTAGTATTGCAACACTAGTACAGTGACAGTGATACACTTTGCAAACTTGTTGCCCTTAACTAGATATACAGATATGCTAAAAATCAAAAATATGCTATGTACACTGTTAATTCTTAAGACATTTGTTTTGAGAGTGTAGTATGTTCCTTATTTTGCAGTTTTACTATATGATGATTCTAAAAACTGAACTAACATGAAGATATTATTAATATTACCCATATCTAATCACTAAGTCATGTGTATAGAGTTACTAGAGTGATATAGTAAGTACTGTTAACGCTTTGGGGTTAACTTAAGTGCAACCAAAGCCACTAAGTGCCACTCAAGTCATCAGTTTATACCCGTCTCCATGAGGGTACAATGGTAAATAAAGAAACTGTCAGTTTCATTTGCAGCAAAATGCATCCTGAGTACAAACACTTTACTCAATATATATCGTTTCACTGAACTTCCCTGAAACTTTGTCATCCTTTTCTGTGGAAGTGATTCACTCAGTTCACTTACAGTGAATTCAAAGTGTTACTAAACAACAGGGGTGTATCCATCGGCATACTTCAAGTTTTAGCTTTTGAGGTCATGGCTTAATTCAATTATCTGTTCTTTTTTTTTAAATGTTTTGATTCTATGGAGCTCTATTTATATACTAGAAAGATTGTTTTTCAAATAACAAAATACAAATTTAATTTCAGAACAAAAGATTACAAAATAAATCTGTAAAAAATAAATAAAAAGAATAATTACAATATGTGCAAAATCATTGCAGGTATTTGATGAGTCTAAAACTAAACATTAACTGTAACTGTTATCGTTTCATCAGTGTCTGAGAACCAAAGCTGCGGTCAAATCAAACGTTTTAAAATTTGAGTAACACTTTAACAACACTTTGGAAAAAATGCTTGAAAATGACTAACTAACCAAAACTATTATTAATATCATATAAAATACCAATAATGGTTGTCATAATTTTAACACTATAAAATCTGGTCTGTAGGGGGAGCTGTGCACTCACTACTCAACCTCAAACTCTGCCTATGAATAATAATGCTCGCACGCTACTGAATGACGTCGTTTTATTGGCTCCTGTCCGAAACATCTGCATGAATTAGAGTGTATTTCATGTTAAGGAGGTGCTGGTAGCCTGGCGCTTGATTTCACGCACCCACACAGGTTCATCATTTATGCTCAAATGTCCGCTTTTTCTATGTTGTATGCAAGTTTGATTAATCAGACGAGTAGCGTCTGATTAAAGGCGGTCAAATCCACTTTATTCTACAGAACTTTGATGAATACGAGCCACTGTTTCCATGTTTCGTAGTTTCCACAAAAGACAGAAAAGACTAAGAGGCATCTTGGCAATAGTTTCAATACACCTTTTTTGAATGTTTCTTTGTTCAGCTTTTGAATACCATATTGAAATTGTTACACCCTTACTTAACAACTTTCTGTACTTCTATAACTGATTGATTTTTGCCACAGACTTTGTTTGGTTCATAGTCCTATTTCACAGGTGATCGCAACCACCAACCATCAAACAGCAAATATTCAGCATTTAGAGCATCACATAAATGGAGGCTGGCTATGCAAAAATTGTAGCAGAAAAACCGAAAAAACAAGCGCACAGTGACTAGATGGCTTAGTTATGGAAGGCTGAATTTTGATCATTCAGATCAATTTTACTTTAATTTACTTTGGTTGGACAACATGAACACCTCCTTTCAAAGCACCCACAGAAACTGGGATTGGGCAGGAAGCTCCGAGCACAGAGCAAAAAACACTGTGATTGGTTAGAGGGCTCATTTGCATCAAGTTCAGTGCTACAGTAAATTCAAGCTCTGTCCCTGGTTTGGATTAATCTTGATACTAGTTACTGATTTTTAATATTACGTTAGCATGTAAATACCTGTATACATATTCTACCTTGATATTATGTGTTTGAAAAGCAGTGTATTCACTCATTTACTTCCTTATCTCTCTCTCTCTCTCTCTCTCTCTCTCTGTTGAAAGAGTGGAAGGGCGGGCCAATGGAAACTTTCTTCATCTCCCGTCTCGGGAGAATTTCCCAAATTTGTAATGCATCATTTCCTATCACTGGGCCTGTATCCAAATGCTGACATTTCAGAGTTACTTTAAATGCTTTTAAGTGTCTTTCATCTCTGGCTCAACTGAACATGTTCATGGGAAGAAGCTGGAGTCTCAGAAAACACACTGCGGTGTTTACAAGAATCCTGTACGCAATAGTGTAAAATGTGTGAAATTGCATTGATACTTATTGCCAATCTTCACATTGAAGATAATAATGATCAATAATCACTTTTTTTTGGTTAAAATAACCCCCCAAAAAACCTTAGTATACTGTTTTTGTATCAAACTGTGCAAAAAATCTGACACCATGATTTTATTTATTTAATTTCCAAATAGCCAGTAAGTATAAGTTTCACTTCTCTGTGTCAGAAAAAAATCAGAAAACATTTATTTTACAGAAATCATTAATTGAGCCTCTAACACGAAATAGAAAATTAAATCTATCAGCATTCTTTACATTCGTGCACTTTTCCCTCCTGCGACTTTAACTCTTATGATTTTAAAACCAACAGCTGTGTCCTTCATAAGTGAGACTACTTGGAAGATGAGAACCAGAAAATGCAACAAACTTCTAAGACTGAACTTTGGAGGCGTGGAAAAATATCGCTGCAGATTTCTTGGAAAGAATGAAAGCAAGAAACTGAAAAGAAAGCTTTAGCAAAGGGTGGACACATTAAATACTGAAAACTGTGACATATAATATCACTGTTAATATCTTCTGTGCAGCTGTGGAGTCGTTGTGGTTGTTGAGACTTCTGTGTAGTTTTCTGCTAAATTTATTGCTTCTGCTTTTGTACTGAATTGAATGAGTTGTTTTCTAAAGAATAGTACCCACATGGAATCACTGTCACGTCAGAGATTTACA
The DNA here is from genome assembly GCA_023558415.1 of Piaractus mesopotamicus. Lineage (NCBI taxonomy): Eukaryota > Metazoa > Chordata > Actinopteri > Characiformes > Serrasalmidae > Piaractus > Piaractus mesopotamicus. The sequence continues at coordinate 5,111 of JAILXH010231187.1, read as the reverse complement.
CCCCTAGTAAACAACAATGAGAGGAATGATGCAGCGCTGAGCGAAGTGCTTGTCAGACAGGACTGGCGTGCGATGGTGCACTCTAAGCATTCAGGAGCTGAATGACGAATTATTGGCTTCACAATGGCATGCAGTGCAGCATGTAATAAAAGACAGCAACCAGGCAGGTTCACAAACTGCACCTTCTTCTCAGTGAACAACACCCTTTGCTAAAATGTTCACAATGCAATGCAAGAAAGACTCAAAAAAGAGCTAAGACTTGTAAAAAAAGAGCTCGACATGTCCATTAGGGGTGGGCAACATGACAATAAGTTATAGTAATAGTGATAATTCACGCTGCATAGGAATTGTCAGTACATTTAGAGTCTAGAACAACTGTATGGATCATAAATTAGACAGATTTAGACCAATTTTACAGAGTCTATAAACAACAACAGCAACCAGCGAATAAAAATGTAAACTGCATGGGAATAACTGTTCCATTAAATTAATGTATTACTGAATATATTTTTAAACAATTGTAATAAACAGCTTATTTTTAAATAAATTGTTTGTACACCACTATTCAGAAGTTTGGAATCACTATTCTCAATAATATAAAATGGATATGTTGAAAATACATTATAATATTTAAACAATGTTGTACCTTAGAGGTATCAATTAATCATAAATCTTAGATGTGCTCTGGATGATGAGCTAACGTAAATGGTTCTATAATGACTGAGAAAGCTGCAGGGCATTGACTGAAGTTATAAAATAAACATCCAGAATGCCTCACATTAGAAGCATGGTGATCAAATCTAAAGGAAGATCACATGATTATTATCATGTAATAACTTCTTGATGTTCCCAAAATTAACACACAGTCTGGTGTCCAAATTTAACAGTATTTCAATCTATTGTTTAAGTTCTGACTGAAATAATAACAGCTATTATTAATATTATGTTATGTTATGTAATGTTATGCTAAACCTCTGAACACTAGTTATATCTCCTCATTTCTTTTTGTAATGCGGCACAACTGTTATTTGGTGCATTTTGTCCGTTCTCAAATCTCAGCAAAACTAAATATTGCGAAACGTGTTATGCCCTCAAGAATCATGGTGTTATATTTTTGACACATCGCCCACTCTTGCTGTCCACTGCACAAAAAGATATATTGCTTTTCGTGCTACACTGTAAAGTCGATCTGCGCTGAGAGGCAAACCAAAGTCTTTCAAACAAAAAATGCAATAAATGTCTGAAATGGAACAGCAGAATAGCTACAGTGAGGTCAGACCACTTGTGAACTTTTCTACACAATAACAGATAGCAAGTCAGATGCTTCCAAGCCCCGGCCACGGCTGGTAAACCAGCGACACGAGACACGAGAAAGCCCACCATTTTTGGAAGTTTGTTTTTACAGCCAACACGTCACTGTTGACCTATTAGAAAAAGTAGACAGGAGAGGTTGAAATCCTCTGGGGAAAGATATCCATCTGTTTATAGTCACAATGGACCCAAACAGGCGCTCACTCTGTGCCAAATATGGCCACGGGAAACCGGGTGCGTGGCCAAATTTCCACTGGTGTAGGATCAGCAGCACCCCCACCCCTACACGCACACACACACATACACACACACATACAATGAAGGCAATGTCCCCACCAAAACTATTAAAATAACAACTCTAAGCTGTTTGAATAGAGCAAAGTTTGTCATCTTAAGCCAAGAGCCGACGGCACTGGAGGATTCTTTATCAGAAAGCATTACAGAAGGCTTTAATCAGAGTGAACTAATCCACTTAGGGTGTGAGAGGTGACTGCGTGCAGAGGGATATCTCCATCCATAAGGAGGAACCTAATCTAGGGTATCAAATTGCTTGTTGCTTTCTCCATAACCATCTCAAGAGGTTCATAAGAACTCATATCACCAATTATACAAGCTCAGCTAAACAGTATTAGATATTCTAGTTTAGAGTGACGTCTTTTGATTTGATTTAGGTTTGCATTTAGGGCTGACGAATGTTCCTGTTTATATGGGAAAGCTGTATGCAATTGTAATGCACAATTACTGCTTATTTGCTTGATTTAACATACTGGGGCAAAAATATCAAATGTGGTTTGTCCAAAGGTCACGGCACTTTTTATATTTAAGTTGTATAGTTTTATTTTTTCCAGAATGTTACACCAGCAAAAAAGTAGAAATTGTGCACTTTAGATTTGTTCCCTGTAGACAATGCGCTAACTTACTTTTTACTTGTTTTCAAATACACAAAGTATGTAATTTGACCATGAGTGTTTTTGCATATGAACTGTACACTATAATATATAGTGCACCTATAAAGCATCTGAGAGTCAGAGAACCAATCTACAATCAGCCTTTTTCCATTGCATTGACTGGGACATGAAAGTTAAAAACTGATCCTGGGACAGCACTACTTTTATCTTAAAGTCTTAGTGAGGTGACGAAAAGCAACAGAATATTCAAACAAGCTCACGCGAGTTAAGTTTTCATGCACAATTTCACAAACAAAAACCATGAAAGCCTGCTTTTCACATTCAGACCTAGCCTAAAAAATCCTGAATTTTAAACTGTAACATTTAAGCTCATAAATCTTAAAAGTATGAATATTTTAAGCAACGTTCTCTGACCTCTGAAGCCGTGTGTCATTTTGTAGTCGGTGGAGAAACTTAACTGGCTAAGAGACTTAACTGACAAACTTACACATTCTTGGATGAACATATTAACAAACACTCACAACATTGAGTACTGAACAATAATAATTTACACACTTGACCTACCCCTGAGAATGCCACATGTATTTTGCAATGTTACTGTCTATGCACCAGTACACTTGTATGCATCAGTACACCTATACACACCAGTACACTTCTGTGTTTCTGGTTTCTTTGGTATTTATTGTCCATTTATTGCTATTTTTCATACATGTTGTATATATATGTATATTGTCTACTGTCCTACTAGTACTTGTGTACTCTTTGTTCAATGCCCAGTGTATCATGTACACGTTTTATCTACTGACCTCGTCCCCCTGCATATGTGCAATGGCAATAAAGTTGAAGTGAACTGAGTTGAAAAACTTACACAAGTTGCCAGCCTTATTTTGTCAGTTCAATGTGCAGCAGTGCTAGCTTGTATGTAGTATCATTCGCGTTTTGACTCCTTAACAACTTCATAATTAAGAGGATCCAGAGGAAAAATACATAAGACAAAATGTGACAGCTTTGGAATATTATGTTTACCTCATAGCAGCGACTTTTTGAAAAAAACATAATTTTTTTCCCATTGAGAAAAAGTGGCTTAGGTGTTTTTCCTCAATATGTGCACAACTTCAGGGGTCTATTGAAAAACAGCACAAATCTAATGAATGATGAATGTTCAAAAAAGCCAACACGTTACGTAAAGTAAAGCTTTCGTGAACAACAACCACGACCGTGTGCGAAACTGTGCCCTATTAACAATATAGTACACGATTTTGGGGTTCCTGCCATTTTGTAGGGGTGACTGCAGAAGATCCAGTGAGCTCAAACAATCCCACAATGCACCGCGATAAGTAGTGTACAACCGATGTACCCTAAGGGATGGGGATACCTATTATGCACTCTGTTGTTTGGTTTGAAGATTCACCTGCAGCATCTTTTGGTAGGTATACAAACCCAGCAATATCTCAACAGACCTCTCTTTAGACCTGTTACAGATGTAAGTAAGCTCTTGTAATCTGTGCAGTCAAACTCCATGGTTATACTGGGATGGTGTCTTATAGTGTTTATGCGACAGAATCTGCTGTCGCACAGTAATGAGCAAACCCGCACGATGTAGTGTCTCTTTACAGCCAATACGAATTCTGTTCCCTGTAATAGTGTTCTATGTGGTGATGCAGATTTTCGAATGTATACCCTACATTACAGTGATTAGGGTCATTACAATGAATGTATACCCTACATTACAATGACCAGGGTCATTACAGTGAATGTATACCCTACATTACAGTGAATGCACACCCTACATTACAGTGATTAGCATCATTACAGTGAATGTATTCCCGACATTACAGTGATCAGGGTCATTATAGTGAATGTATACCCAACATTACAGTAATTAGGGTTATTACAGTGAATGTATACCCTACATTACAGTGTTTAAAGTCATTACAGTGAATGTGTACCCTACATTACAGTGATTAGCATCATTACAGTGAACGTATTCCCTACATTACAGTGATCAGGGTCATTACAGTGAATGTATACCCAACATTACAGTAATTAGGGTTATTACAGTGAATGTATACCCTACATTACAGTGTTTGGGGTCTTTAGAGTGAATGTATACCCAACATTACAGTGTTTGGGGTCTTTACAGTGGATGTATACCTAACATTACAGTGATTAGGGTCCTCACAGTAAATGTACACCCTACATTACAGTGATTAGGGGAAAAGTTTAAACACAAAATGTGTTTTTATTGTTCTGTTTTTTTTTTTACTTGTTCCTCTGTAAATTTACATAACATTTAAAAGAACAATTGAAATTGACATTTTTACCTCCAGTTTTCACAAAATATTTACGTAAAATTTAAAATATACAATTTAACTTTACACTTTTCACTCCATTTCTCACAAAAATTATGACTTTGTATGTTTTTTCTTTCGTTCACATCTCGCCAAAAAAACGTTATTTTCCGTCAGCATTCCGGGCTCGCGTGCGAGAGCGTAGCCTTTTAAACGTCCGCGGGATTTCCTGTTTGAATTTGAATGCTCCGTCCTGATTGGCTGCCGCCGCTCTGCGGCGGATCGCTCACCCGCTCCGCTCGCGCAGGCAGCGAGCTCGCGGCGAAGCGTCGCCTGCAACGGCCGGAGCGCGCTACTTTAGCGCGGGGCTGAAGAGCGGAGGCCCCGGAGGGAGAGTCAGTGTAACGGCACTGACCGCGACCACGAGCCAGCTGTCTGGAGAAGATGTCGAAATCTCGAAAATTCACTCAGAAACGTCAAGATTCAGTATTAATGTACGAGTAACACACAAACATCTGCTGTAGTTGGCTTCTTGTTCGAATTTTCCGTTCCACCTTAAATGGCGCAGAGTCCCATTTTGGCGCCGTGCGCCAGAATGTAA
>JAILXH010231111.1:29503-40578 GCA_023558415.1 Piaractus mesopotamicus | reverse complement strand
ACACACACACACACACACACACACACAAACTTCTTCACTGTCACGTTAAACCACTTCCTCTGTAATTTTACAATCATTTCTAGCTCTTTTCATCATCTTCAATATTTCTTTTTAGAGCTTCCTGCTAATTATTTAAATCCTATCAAGTTGCACTAAACTAGCATATTAAAATAATTTTATACATATATTAGGAAAAAAACTGGTTATATATTTTGAAAAGCTTTTTTGAACGGTAATTCAATACTTCTGAATGTTTCGTGTACATTTACCAGTTGATTTTCCCACATTCTCATAATAATAATAATAATAATAATAATTTAATAATAAACTTTATTTATATAGCTCATTTCAAACATTGAAATGCAGCTTAAAGTGCTTTCCATAAAGCATAAAGAGAAAATAATAGCACTGGATAAAAAAATGGTAGGAAAAAGTCTGAACATAAACTATTTGCAAAATGCAAAGAAAAATCAATTAAATAATGAAATAAATGATAAAATAAATGATTAAATAAAATAAATGATAAATGATTTAAGAACAACACAATTCTTTTTTCTGTGCTTCAGTCGGTGCCCACACAATATTAAAATGGCCACTAGAGCAGAGGCACAGCATGGATTCTGTTAGTCGAGTTAGTAGAGTTGTGATGTCCTCTCTTGGCAGGCACTGGAGCAAAGTCTGGACAGCCTGGCCCTCACCAGTTTCGGGGTGATGGACACCACGCTGGAGGAGGTCTTCCTTAAAGTGTCAGAGGAGGACCTGTCCATGGAGAACAGCGACGCAGGTGAGAGAGAGGATGGCGAGACGATGCTCTCTTTAAAAGACTTACCGATTCTGAAATTCACACAGAAAAGAAAATGTTTTGGTCATTTGCAGACCATTTCTCTATAAGATCATTGTTTCCCGACAGAAAGTCCACATTTTTGTTCTGTGCCTGAACCCAGCAATCATGAACAGTGAATACTTGATACAGATTAGAGCTTGGAAATATTCATGTCAAGGTCAGGCATCATTACTCAACTGTTTCTTGGGCTCATGTCAGGTTGTGGTTTTGAATTTTGGCCTGTATTCACCTCTGCTGCTTTATGCTTCATACCTACTTTTGTTACCTTAAAGAGCTTTTAATCTACAGCTTTTAATCTACTTCACTAGAGTCACTCATGGCAGCAAGGACCACAGTGCCAGCATGACAACAGTACATTAACCTATGTAGCTTAAACACTTTTGGGATGCTGTTTGAAGCTATCGATTGATGAATATTACTGTTTACAAACAATTTGGATGTGTAGTAATTCAGTTTTTGAATTTAATTCTCCATTTGGGACAGAGTTAGGCGCAGTGGGCTGGGTCAAAGTGTTCAGTCCTGTTCAGACAAAAATTTCAGGCCCAATTTAAGCTTGAAATACAGTGATCTGCTGTGCTTTGATTTCCATGTTCTTTTTCTGTTGTTCTGAACTCTCTCACTCTCTCTCTTTCAGACATGAAGGACTCTCCGGGTGGCTCCTCTGCAGGTAAGCCCACGTCTCTAGCCGGTCCGCAGGCTGATGGTGCTGTGGTTGGTGCGGTGACTCGGCCGGAGGTGGAGCTGAGTAATCTGGTGATGTGCTCCAGACTGAGCCCCAGTCAGGCCTCGCTGCACTCCGACTCCTCTCTGGGCTCAGTGCGGGGAGACGAGGGCGGACCGTACTCAGAGTTTTATGGAGAATACTGCCCCCTGTTTAATAACAACCAGGACCCAGACTCAGCCAGCCTCAGAGGTGCATATATTACTGTTCTGTTATCTTATTGTCATTCATGCATTTCTTTATGATCTCTCTCTCTCTCTCTCTCTCTGCGTGTGGCCTGTTTTGTGTGGATTTTTTTTTAAATATAGGTGGGCATATCGGTGGGCCCAAACTTACATATTAGTAACATAGTGGTTGCAGAGCACAAATAAAAATTACCTGGCAAAAGAACAGTTCACTTTAATGAGAAAGGATGCAGAATCATGAAAAAGCAGTTTGCTTCCAGTAGTGGTTAATTGTGCCTTGTGCTAATTTCATCAAGGTGAACTTTAACTCCTTCCGAACCTCGACTAGGCTGTGGACTCGTTTCTGGAAAAGCAAGAAATGTACTAATCCACAGTGAAGAAAATAGCGAAGCAAAAGGGCAGGGTGACAGCTGCTTGATACATAGCAGCTACCAAATAATAAGTCTTAAGATTTTAAATATTAGTAAGGGGTTAAAGAAATTCTCAGATGTCATCCTGAACTTTTGCTTTGGTTTTTTCTTCACTGTGTATTTGTAGATTTGTTGCTTTTCCAACAAGGAGTCTACAGCCCAGTCTTGTTTTCTACAGGCTTGTGGTTTCAAGGTTCGGAAGAAGTTATAGTTCACCTAGATGAACTCGGTGCAAAGCAAAAGTGCAGCAAACGTGCAGGGTGACATCTGCTTCATGCATAGTAGCTCCTGAATAACACGTTTTAATATAAATATAAATTTTAATATTAATAAGAGGTTAAAGAAATTCTCAGATGTCAAGTCCATCCATGCTTTCATGGCTTTGCCATTTGCAGTCTAGATATAATGTGTTGGCAAAGTCAAAATAAAATATTCTGCTTAAAACTTGAAAATTCTGTTCCTCAGATTCAAAGAAACAGTACCAGATTGTGCTTTATCTCTACACATTGTGGTTAGACTCTGTGGCAGAGCTTGTCTTTTCAGGAAATGGGTGCAAGTGAGAAGCCTGGGTTATATGCAAGATACAGAAACTGAAATTTTTCATAAGATATTTATTCCGCATAAAACTACATGTTACTATTTTACAATAATAATATTACTTTATTATAGAGGCATGTCTGCATAGCTGGCCATGTCACCAGTAAAGCTATGTCGTTTCAATAGTAAAGTAATAATCTAGTAAACTGTCCACACTTTTCTTCATTGCCACCATCTGTTTCCCCAGATGAGGCATCATGCTCTCCTGAGCCGGCCGTGCTGGAGGGTCAGGGTAGCTTTAAGCTGGAGGGCTGGTGGCTCAAACTGCGACAGTTCCACGGCCTCATTGTCAAGAGGTTCCACTGCGCCAAGAGAAACACCAAAGGCCTGTTCTCCCAGATCCTGCTGCCTGCCTTCTTTGTTTGTGTGGCCATGACCGTCGCTCTGTCCGTGCCGGAGATAGGTGAGACTGAACAAGATGAGTTTAAACTTCATCGACCAGTGCTGTGGACACAGATTAAGTCTTAAACCCCTCCCTCTATCAGCAGGTGTATTGGGTGTTTAATGTGCTGATAAAGGTGTTACATTTCTGTATAACACTGTTGACTCTGTTTTGATTTTGTAGGTGACCTGCCTCCCCTCATTCTGTCACCATCTCAGTATCATAACTACACACAGCCCAGAGGAAACTTCATCCCCTGTGCCAACGAGGACCGGTTGCAGTATAGGTGAGGGTCATTGTCACACCATCTAAAGCTACGCTCCCATTATATATGTATATATATATATCGCTGCTGTCGGAACAAAACCTCGTATCTCCATTTTTGTCGTTTTTCAGTTTTTGACATAATTTGAAAATACCCATGGTCCTATATGTTGTGTGTAAATTTCATGATGAACGGACCAAAAGAAATGTCCCAAAATGACTTGGAAAAAAGTCTGGTTCCATTGACTTACATTAAAAGTGAAATATGTTTTTTCCTTGTCCTGTAAAGTTCTCAACTTGGAGATACGAGGTTTTGATCTGACAACAGCGACATACAGTATATAACATAACATAAGCAGAAATAAACATAACTCATGACATTCTTCTTGTATTCCTCTCTGCTGCTCCACCACCACTTGCTCCACTGCAGGAGCAAGCTATCGCCAGACGCCAGCCCTCAGAAGATAATCAACACCCTGCGGTTGCCCTCAGGCGTGGGGGCCACATGTGTGCTGAAAACACCCTTTAACAGCACTTTGGACCAGCTGGCTCAGACCCTCAACCCCTACGCCAACAACTCCAAAACACTGGCCGCCCGCTACTTCGACTCCATGTGCCTGGACTCCTTCACCCAGGGCGTCCCCCTGTCCAACTTTGTCCCCCCTCCCCCCTCCCCCGCACCCTCTGATGACCCAGAGCCACGCTTTGAAGATGGCATCTGGAACTACACGGCAACCCCACCCACCACTGTCCATGGTGAGGAGGACCACAGCAACCCGCATATGTGATGTTCTACGGAGGGATGAATCTGCTAACTTCCCCCGAGGGTGTTACCAGATTGAAAGAAATGTAGAGGCTAGAATGATCTTTATAAAACATGGAAAACAAATTTTCATTTTTTTATGAAATAAAAGACCTGATGAAAAGAGGTATACAGTCGTATGCAAAAGTCTGGGCTCTCCTGGTCAAGTTACTTGTTTTGTTAATTTTCTGAGTGAAAATAAGCAAACGCACTTTGCATATTTTAATGCAGAATTACTGATTATTTGCTGAATGTAATATATTAGGCAAAAAACATAAAACACAAAGTGTGGCCTGTGCAAACGCTATGGCCTGTTTTATATTTTATGTTTTTTTTTTTTTTAATATTATAATTCTTCTAACTATTTTTATTACAAAACAGTATTTATTATCACTTAAAAAATCAACAAAACATGTCCTCTGACCAGAGCTGTTCAAACTTTTGCATATTACTGTATGTAAACAACCTTTCACTCCACAGTCCATACATGGAAATGATCTGCAGAAAAACAACCCATTTTGAATTCATCATAGCTGTGATAATATACAACAAAAAAGTAAGATGTGTGCCTTTTAAATAGCATTTCAACCTGCATCAGGGGCTAAACTCCGTGTATGGATGATGTGCATACACTACAAGGTCTTGCTTATAACATTTAAAGCCGTTAATGGCTTAGCTCTGGCATACTTGATGCATTAAAGCCCACCCAGACTACTTCACTCAGCCGAAACTAAATGCAAACATCAAGAATTACTAACAGCTCGGCTGGTGGAAAATTTCCTCTTATACTCTGGAACAGTGTTTAGGAGATGTATAATTCCAGATCATATTAAGAATGTAAGCTTCATAGATGTTTTTGAATGCAGATTGAAATATTTATTTAGACTAGCATATGTCTAATAGTTTGAGTCTCTCTTTTCCTTCATGGTTTGAGATTGTACTGTATTTTTATTTTAAAATGTGATGTCCTTCCTGTAGTCCCGTTTAAAGTACTTTGTGTTTATTATTATTACTATAAGCATTAATGTACTTGTTCCTGCAGAGATGGTGACGTCTCCTCCTCCGCTGCCTCTCTCTATCCATGAGCCGGTACGCTGTATCTGCTCCATGCAGGGCACAGGCTTCTCCTGCCCCAGCGGAGTCGGAGGGCGACCACCTCTCATGAAGGTGGTCACTGGGGACATCCTGGTGGACATCACTGGCCGCAACGTGTCTGAATACCTCCTCTACACTTCTGACCGTCTGAGACTGCACAGGTGACATTTAACAACACAGGAAGTCACAGTGTTACGTTGCTGAGCAGTTGTTTGTGCAGATGTAGTGGATTAAGTTAGACGTGCTTGGTGCTTGTTTAGTTTTGCAATGGAGGCTATTATAGCTAGTACTGTTTTACTGTTGTGCTTCAGATATGGAGGCATCACTGTTGGAAACATCCAGAAATCAGTCCCAGCATCCTTCGGGAGAAAGACGCCACCTATGGTGCGCAAAATAGCAGTCCGGCGATCGGCTCAGGTCAGAAAGAACACCTTTCTCTGCTTAGATGTTCTCTGAACGTCACGTCTGGTTTGATCCTCGGGGTTTATGCTTTCTCTTTTTCTGTGCAGGTGTTGTACAATAACAAAGGCTACCACAGCATGCCCACCTACCTGAATGTGCTCAACAATGCCATCCTGCGAGCCAACCTGCCCCTTAGCAAGGGCAACCCTGCAGCTTACGGTGAGATTCAACGCTCAATTTCGTATCTGATACCTCTGATCCATCACATGGAAAGAAATGTGAAATGCTGTAAAAAAATGCCGCCTACTTTCACTACAAAAAAAGGAAAAACAGTAAAAAAAAAAAAAATAAAAAAAAGAAAACAAATAATAATATATAATAATACTTTAATCAAGCAATTAATAAAGCAATTATTTGCCAATATGGTGAACAAATTTTGTTTAATAAGATTTCTTAAATAAAAAAAAAACATCTTGTGCTGTAAATTATAATCTTAAAATGAGTTAGAATTGAATCGGTTTAAGGCAGTGGTCACTAACCCTGATCCTGGAGATCTACTTTTCTGCATATTCTAGTTCCAACCACAATGAGCCACGTCTGCTCCAGCAAATTAACTTCAGTGGTCCTTGATTGGCTGGATCACATGTAGTAGCATTAGGTGAGGAGCGGTCAGCATGTTTGATTCAGGTTGGAACTGAACTCGGAAAGTAGATCTCCAGGAGGAGGGTTGGTGACCGCTGGTTTAAGGCATTGTGGCTACATTGAAGTAACACTAGTCTTTAAACTTTAGTTATTATTGTTCAGACATAGCTTAGCTTCGATCATAACACAGCTTCGATCCCCTGAGCCGACAGTACGTGACTGAAGTGCCCTTGAGCAAGGCACCTAACCCCCAACTGCTCCGTGGGCACTGCGGATAGGGCTGCCCACCGCTCCGGGCAAGTGTGCTCACTGCCCCCTAGTGTGTGTGTGCTCACTAGTTTGTATGTGGTGTTTTACTGCACGGATGGGTCAAATGTGGAGGTGAAATTTTCCCACTGTGGGACTAATAAGGGTCACTTAATCTTATAAAAACTTCATTTTAAAGCAATTTTTATTAGAACTGGAAAGTTCGTGAATAAACTTTAAATTGGTTTGGTGGTTGCTAATTTGTTGCTAGACCATGCTGTGGTGTCCCAGGTGGTTGCAAATATGTATGTATATATATGTGTGTGTCAGTATGTATCTGAGCCTGTATGTAATGTCTGTGAGGGGCAGTGTGAGAGATGTGCTTTTAGAACAGTTAGATTTCAATTCTTATCAACATTTCGTCATTTATTTCTTATGAGAAAAACTGCATTTGAACGAACGCTCTACGAAAAATCGCATGTGCGATCGGTCGCAAAAGCACAACTGTACAAGCTCAGCCAAAATTCTGAACACATTGAAATTACTGTCTGTGGTAATTAATCGTGCTACTGGTGCAGCAAATAGAGATTACATTGATAAGTACTGGTGTAAAACAGTAAACATAGAATTTAAGGGTCCAAAAGTTTTTGTTATTTTTGTTCATTATGGTGTGTGCATTTGTGTTCAGGTATCACAGTGACCAATCATCCCATGAACAGGACCAGTGCCAGCCTTTCTCTGGACTATCTGTAAGGATGGTCATTTTCTTTTCAGCCTACGTTTTGCTTCCTCTTTCTCTCTTAGCCCTAGTCTAATATCTGCTCTCTCTCTCCTGTCCTCCGCAGGCTCCAGGGCACCGATGTGGTCATCGCTATCTTCATCATCGTGGCCATGTCTTTTGTTCCAGCCAGCTTTGTGGTCTTTCTGGTGGCTGAGAAGTCCACTAAGGCCAAGCACCTGCAGTTTGTCAGCGGATGTGACCCCGTCATTTACTGGCTGGCCAACTACATATGGGACATGGTGAGGTCATCTTGGAGGACTGAAATGTGTTGCTGTTCACACAAAAAGAGCCTGAGGGCTGCGCACACAGTGTACTGCTGAGTCTAAATAGGTTCTTTCTCTCTCTCTCTCTGTCTCTCTTTCTCTCTCTTTCTCTCTCCCGCTCTCTCTCTCTCTCTAGCTCAATTACCTGGTTCCGGCCACATGCTGCATTCTCATTCTGTTCGTGTTCGACCTTCCTGCATACACGTCGCCCAAAAACTTCCCGGCGGTGCTCGCTCTCTTCCTGCTCTATGGGTACACTCGCACACTGCAGAGGAATACACCAATGAATCAGAATGAAGATGAAAGAGGAAATACGGATAAATGACTACAAGATGTTTATGTGGACATATCAAGCAATGTAAATGTAGTCCATCAGCCAAGACATGGACAAAACAGAAAAATTCAGGCTTCTGACAGAGCCATTTGTTACTGTAAACGCTATAAGCAGATACTTAAAGGGGAATCCCTCCTTTTTTCCAACATTATTCTATCATTGAGCTGTAAATAAAGCATTTCAGAGTGGTTTGCTGTGAATTTGAAATTGCATAGAATCTTAAGTATATACATTTTAGAGAACCTCTGTCTCTACAGTGGTGTTGATAGGAACCGGGGGTTGCTATGTCTACAACACAACTATAGCCATTTTATGTACTACCCAAAATCACCACTGAACCTACATGTGTCTTCTGAGTGTTTTATGTAATGTTGTTAATGGTAAAAAAAAAAGTGGTAAATCCAAAAAAAAAAGTTTTATTTGGGTAATATTTCGCCTTATGACACCCTCTAAATGCCTTTCCGCCAAGAATGTATTTTGTTATATAATGCCTCAGACTTCAGGCAGTGTGTTCAGAACCATTTAATGTAATAACTTTATGTGGGGGAGCTTTTTTCAGAGGCGTTAAACACTTCAGATTTCTAGTTCCTACCACCACCACTGTGAACAATTCTGACTATGTTTCTCTGGAACTGAGCGTTTCACATCAAACCACTCTGAACAGCCTTGTTTACATCTTAACTATTTAAATATGCAGAAATTAATTGAAATTCCCCTTTAAGGCCTCTGAGCCACAGTGGGAGCCTTGGACTCTTGGCCACAGGTGCGTCTGTTTGCACAATGCTAACTGCACCCTATAAATGTTCATTACTTTTTAGCTACCATAGCCGTGTAGCTCCAAAACTAAAGCAACAAATTTCAGACACCGAACGTGTCTGTGCTGATTGACTACATTTGAGGGAAGAATTGTGTACATTTGCATTTCAAACTCAACACTTTCTTTAATAAATGATTTTTTTTATTATATCTGCTGCATGCTTTTAATTTGGTGCACTGCATAGTAATGGATTCTCGTTCTCATTATATGTATTTAGAAAGGCCATTTGGCATCTTTTAGTATTTGTTCCAGTATAATCGAGGTTTTTATTGCTGTACTTTTTCTACAGCTGGTCTATAACCCCCATCATGTATCCAGCCTCATTCTGGTTCGAGGTGCCCAGTACTGCCTACGTTTTCCTCATCGTCATAAACCTCTTCATAGGAATCACAGCCACTGTGGCTACTTTCCTCCTGCAGCTGTTTGAACACGACAAGGTACAACACAGGGAGATAATTATTATCTTAATTGATCTGGGTGGAAGTGAAAGAGGCACTTGTTTCATTTTAATTGGAGTGTTATTTTCTTCTCCTAGGATCTGAAGCTGGTGAACAGCTATCTGAAGTCGTGTTTCCTCATCTTTCCTAATTATAACCTGGGTCACGGGCTGATGGAGATGGCCTACAATGAATACATTAATGAGTACTATGCTAAGATAGGTAAGTTCGTGCAGTGTTGGGCATAGAGAGTTCTAAGCTTCTCTTTGTGGCCCTCTAATGGTCATATCTTTGTGTGGCATGCAGGTCAGTTTGATAAGGTGAAGTCTCCGTTTGAGTGGGACATTGTGACCCGTGGACTGGTGGCTATGACCATAGAGGGATTTGTGGGCTTTCTTATCACTATTCTGTGCCAGTACAACTTCCTCAGAAAACCTCAGTGAGTATGTGTGTGAGTGTTAGTGGTCACTAGCGTTGTCACGATACCAGAATTTTGACCGAGACCAAAACGACACTATTGCAAAAAAAATAGAAGAAGGGATGCACAGTGTTATCAGAATCATATCGACATGGGCAGATAATCTATTAAAAATTCGGCATCAGACAGATAATTAAATTTGACTGATATTTCAAACAGATATTTGATGACGTATTTTTGGTACTTTAAAAGAGCAGAATGTTTAGGTGACGCTGGACTACTGCTTGAAACTGTTTGCATTTCATTCTCTATACTGCATTTGCACCCATCTACAAAATAATTGTTACAATTATATGTAGTGCTAATCCTGGTGGACATAGTTCTAATTTCCACATTTTGTAGATGTACGTGTTTGTCACCTTCCACAGATACGTAAATCAAACCTATCCAGTGGTGAACCGAGACTATTATAGCGTGGCCTTCAGTTTGGGTCGTAAATGTCAAAACTGAAAATGAAGAAGTGAAATATGAGCATATTTTGGCTGTTCTATATTATACACAGACATGTTTTATTGAAGCTTGTAACAGACACAGCATATCGCTGCTCTCGGAACAAAACCTCGTATCTCCAAAATGGTAACTTTACAGGAGAAGGAAAAAGCATACTTTACTTTTAATGTAAGTCAATGGAACCACAAGTTTTTCCAAGTCATTTTGGGTCATTTCTTTTGGTCCATTCATCATGAAATTTATACACAGTGTAAAGGGCATCAGGCATTTTCACAATCTGTCAAAAACTGAAAAACAACAAAAATGGAGATACGAGGTTTTGACAGCAAAATATTTTACCTTGTAGAAGTTTCACAGTGACTCAGTCAGAGCCCTGGAATTGAGCTGCTGCTGTTTTATATTTCTAACAACTGATACTCACAACTCGTACTCACAATTAGTGATGTGTCTAGGCCTTCCAGAAGGCCCAGAGTGACGTTATTTCTCCCGAAAGTGGTTCCATCCATTGCAAATCAAAATGTGACTCGTTCATTCCGCTGCCACTGCCTAATTACGTTAGTGGTTAATCTGACACATTAGGCCTTGGTTGGCTGTACAGTAAACGAAAAAAGAACCCTGATTGGATCATTTTCCACTGGGCTTGTGAAGAGTTTAACCTTTTTGTTTCCCACCAAAACTTAATAATGAAATAAGAGTGTTACTACAATAATAGCAGAGTTTAAATACAGCAAGCATTTTGAAAAAAAAACAACTATTTTTTATTTCACAGAAATCATTAGACCTAGAAGGGTCTGAAAGTTCTGGATGTCAGTATCAGTCCAGAATTCCCATATCGATACATCCCTAACACTTAAAAAGCACTTGCCATCATCTAAAAAAGCTTAACACTGCTGAGCTGTTTTTTTTCAATACAAAACAAATATTA
>JAILXH010231100.1:12094-23152 GCA_023558415.1 Piaractus mesopotamicus | reverse complement strand
TCATCTAAACCGCTTATCCTACTGGGTCGCGGTGGGGTGCTGGAGCCTATCCCAGCTGTCATTGGGCGGAAGGCTAATCCAATTACAGTTTGGGAGTATTAGTAAGTATTTTGTAGTTGTTGAGTAACTACCGCACATGCTAAACTGCTTGTTTTTAGCTTCTATTGTGTGTCAGGCTCCAAAACTTAAGGAGCTAAAGTCAATTACGTTGGGTGGAAGAAGCAAAAAAGTGAAAATAATGCTATGTTTGATGACAGCGCATCACTTGGAAATGCGACAAACACGTCAGCGCATCGTTAAAGTTATAACTCTTATCACTACCGTTAGCTGGCTAGCTTTTTGTTAGCAACACTCGCTTTCATGGAGGCATGTTTTTTCCCACTTTGTAGCTCAAACCAGACAAAAATGATGTAATTCTGAGCTGCGACTTACCATAAAGTGCGGCATCAGATTTCTTTTTCCCAAACTATTAATTTAACTTTTGCCTCTTTTCCCAGCAGAATTGAACATAGACAAAGCAATTACAAAGATATGGTAAGCACTAAGAGCCGTAAGGCCAACTAGAACAAACAAGAAGAGAAAGAGACAGAGAGACAGTGGAGGTAGTTAGAGAGCGGAGGAAGTGACATTAGCTGGCTAATTGCCTCCGAAAAGGCCATAGTGTTGTAGTGACGAGCAGCTCCAGCTGTGGACGGCTTTTCATGACTGTCAGAACTACCGGCTTTGTGCTCCGATTGATTTCCATGGCAGGGGTTTTACTCACGTGTTCATTATTTCATGCAGCAACCAAGACCAACACTGTTTGAAATGGTCCCCTAATCACTATTCCGCATTATATCGAACTCTATTACAGGGAACAGAAATGGCCTCAAATCACTAATTCCTACTGTACAGAACTCTATTATAATAAACAGAAATGGCCCTCAATCACTGATCCCTACTATATAGAACTCTATTATAGGGAACTGTAATGGCTCCCAATCACTATTCCTTACTATATAGAGCTCTACTATAGGGAACAGAAATGGCTCCCAATCAGTATTCCCCACATCATAGAACTCTATTCTAAGGAACATAAACAGCACCCCAGTCACTATTCTCTACTATATACAACTCTATTACAGGGAACAGAAATGGCCCCCGATCACCATTCCCCACTATATAGAACTCTATTCTAGGGAACAGAAATGGCCCTCAATCACTCTTCATTACTATGTAGAGCTCACTTAATCACCGTGCGAGAGTCGCCACATTCCATGAAATACATTATATATTGCATTATGAGCATTTTCTGTCATGGTTTACATGTAATTTGTATACTATTATTATAAGATTATAAGAGTGCCCTAAATACTCAATATTGCATTTTCAGACACCACTAGAAATGGACAAATTCCCAATATAGCGCAGTGTAGTGAAATGTGAATCTAGTTTTGAGAATACAAAGCTTTTTGGTCCTTTTTTACTAGTTTACTGTACTATTGCATTATATTCTGTAGTGATTGCAGAGTATAGGATTGTTATCCTAATGTTTTGTAGCCTGGTTGCAACCAATGTCATAGCTAGAATTTAATGAGACCTACTTCACCTCCACCAACTCTCGCTCTCTCTCTCTCTCTCTCTCTCTCTCTCTCTCTCTCTCTCTCTCTCTCGCTCTGCTGTGTGAGTTATGGCTCCAGAGTTCCTGCAGTGTGTAAAAGTGATTTGTGTCAGTTTGGTGGTTGGGGGATGGCAGCGAGTGTTGAGGGTCCTCTGGCTATTTATGTATGTGTGTGTTCAGTTTTTTTTTTTTTCATTTGAGGATCTCGAAGCTAGACCGGTTTGCCATCTTGAGGGCAGAGTACCTATCACACTGGTGCCATGACACAAAGTGCTATATTGGTTCTTGTTATGTTGTCGTTCTGCTGCTCATGTGGCCGAATAGTAGAAAGCAAAAGGAATAAAGTGTATTCAGTTGTTACTGATTACTGATGCGTGTTTGATTCATTAATGTTTACCTCAGTTTGAGAATTGTGTCGTTTTTGGAGTTTGGGTGACCATGAAGATAACAGTGCAACAGAATAAAAAGGCAGCAACCATGCATTTTATTTCCATTTTCCATTTCATTGTTAAGTTTTGATCGGAAACAACAGGTTAAATTCTTGAAACAGCCGATGGAAAATTGTCCCGTCAAAATCTTTTCTTGTGGAATGCGACGAGAATTTCCTGTAGGTTGTCAAACTATGGGGTTTGGCCCAAATGCAGTCACTCCTTTTTGCCGGTCATTAACATCTGCTTTGCACCCCATTTTCCACACATCGAACAAGACATTTACGGTGTACCACCTCTTCTCAATCTATGAATTTTTTCTTTTTTCCAAATAAAACCATTTTAGATGCTTAAGTAAATCTATTTTTGTAGGGTAACAGCGACTTATTATTCTATGGTGTCCCATCACTTTTCAATAAGAACTGTATTTTTATTATTATTTTGTAAATCTGAAATATTTTTATTCTACAAAATAGCAAAAAACAGAAGTGTCTGGCAATAATTACAACAAAATACATTTGCTTCTTATTCACCAGCTTTTTATTTGAGTTTTCCATTCCACCTTAATGAAGTAGCAGGTACAGGCACTGGAATATAACTGTTGCACCATTTAAGGTGGAATGGGAAATGGGCATGGGAAATTCATTTTCATTTAAAATGAGATTGAAACACTCCTGGCTCAGCCGATTAGCCACGCAGGATAATGTTAGCATGGTTTGCACTGCTTGTACGTCATGTTATCTGCACTCATTTGTGGCATACCAGTATAACAGTTATGAAAAAGCTCATCACTGAGAAAGAATTCAAACCGGTTTACCACCCACTACTGGGTAGAACCAATTCTGGGAGAAAAATCATCATGCCAGGCCTTCTGGAGGTCCTAGATAACGTCACAATGTAAACGAGAGCTGTACTTAAACCAGGTTATGGTTAGTTGTTAGGAATTGAAAACAGTGGTGCTTTTTTGTAGTTTTGGAGTTTATGCCCCTATAGTCACAGTACGGAATCATTTTTGTTTAGAATTTAACTAATATAAACTATATTTTCCAAGAAAATGGATAATGTATTTTGACTGTTCATTATTATAACACATTTTCATCAGTAAAATAAGAGAAAAGAGAAAATATATCAAAATTAATTGCAATCACATTTAACGTTGAGGTAACAAAGTCTGTATGTGCTGACTCGGCTCTGTGTAATTGAATGTAAACAGGTGGCTTAATTAAATTCATACGGTGATGTATCTTTTGAGTGTAATTGCTAACATATTTGACTTGCCTTTGCTAGGAGCAGACTCCCTAATGCAAAACGTATCCCTGCCTTTGTTCTACAGAAACGTCCACACTTGCCGCTGAGACATCCACATCCACTCGGTCTCCGCTTGGAGAAAGCAGCACTGCCCACAAGCTCAGCTCTGGTGAGGAGTCTAGCACTTAATGGCAATCAATCACTTTCTGGTTTATAGCATTACTTGGGAGTTATTTGCATTCTTTGTCAAGCCAAATCACATATTTCCGAGCCTCGTATGAATCCACATTGTGTCACTGCAGCATCTGGAACTATAGCAACAAGTGAGCAGCATCTGTTGAATTTCCTAGACACAATGTCTATCTTATCATCTTGTGTCAATTAACCCTTAGAAGTCTAGGGTTTTTAGTGTTGTTTTGCTATACTATGTAAGTGTAATTACATGAACAAATAATTAACTGCATACTTACGACATCAATCACGAAGGATTTACGAATCTGCTCATCTGACTTTTTCTAATTGCTTTGATGTCAAGAACTGACAAAAAACATAAAAACATGACAAGGCTATAAAGGGTGGTTTTATTTTTCATAAATAATACTTTATTTGAAGACTGCATACATAGGGACTTCCTAATACATGCATTAGCATTGAATAACGATTTATAAACCAATACTCGAATGTTTTTGGATCTATGTGGATCTACTAATGGCATCTAAACTAAAGGTCACAGTTAACTTGTACTTTACTCTTGTACTTCAACTCAAGTAAAAATATATAGAACTAGTATGTAATGTTTTTAACTAGACCTCTACATCATAAGTTCCATGCTTGCTTCTTGGACGTTCCATGGTGCTTTATAACAGTGTTATAAATGGACCAAATGTCTGTCATTTTAAGACCCCTTATGTCATACTTAATGCCACACTGTGATTAGTCACATAAGCTGTTAATAAATACTCTACTGTTTCTTTATAAATGTTTCATTTAATGCTTATACATGTGTTACAAAGTCCCTAAGTAGGAAGCCTTCAAATGAAGTGTTACTCAAATTTCTTTAGCTTTTATTACCGCTACCAAGAACTGCGAGTTCTAGGGTCTAAATCACTAATCAGGACTGTACATAAATTTTTGAGCACGCAGCACTGGAACCATAAAAGTCATAAGTATTACAGCACAACTTAAAATTAATTAGCGCTTAGATAAAATCTACATAAAATGCTTCTAAATAGTAATCAATAACAAATTGTACATCTCCTGAATGATCACAAACATCTCCACTGTTCAAATTACCCGATGGACTACAACTACCTTAAGCTCCAGAACCGAACCTGCATCCCACCCCACACAACGATGCTTAGCAGATGACGTGGGCAATTTGGAAATGCTGTTTGTTATTGCATATGAAATGTAGTTAGAATAGCTGACAAATAATTGAGCACTTAAACTCAACAAAATATTTGAATGAAGACGTATGTATGAAGGTGTACCACCCACAACCGACCGTGTTTGCCTAAAGTGTTTTCGTTCTAGATCTAATGAAAATCTGAACTCAAATCTTAACTGATACGCTGTGTGAATCAAAGGTCTAGGCTTATTGACGCTCATGAATATATAGCTTAGCGTCTGTCTTGAAGTAAATGCTATGGATGCTTTAGTGTTTAATCGATCTGGACCTTGACTCTTAGTGAACCGAGTTATGTTGCGAAGAGTTCGTTCTTCTGCCTTCACCCTGCCTCTTCTTAGTCCGGAGGATGAAATCGAAGGTTAGCGAAGGCTAGCTCTGCTGTTAGCTTGCAGTGCTGCTAGCTTGTTTTTTTGACTGTGCACCTACGCAGCTGATAAATATTGATGTGAATGTAATATATGAGTGACATGAGGTCGTCCAGATCTTTCCCACAGATTTTTTTTATATGAAGAATTGATTCTCTCTCCCGCTCACCCTTTTCCTATCTCTCTCGCCCTGCAGGCTCCAGCACCTCTCCCCCCTCTCCAGCGGTGCTGTGTGATTTTGAGCAGGGTTTGTGTGGTTGGACCGACGACCCGGATGCTGACCTCAGCTGGGCTCTACACAGCTCCAGCAGAAGCACAGCCCTGGGCCAAAGTCAAGACCTCTCCATAGGCTCCAACAGTGAGTTTTCACACAAAAACCACACACAAATATGCCCACGCACACGCCTACACACGAACAAGCTCATAAATTAGCACGCCCGTGGGCTCGCATTTGCATATTTATACACACATGTACTCAAGCGCGTTTTATGAAAACAATCTCATGCACAAACACTCGCTAATATAAAATTAATGAGTCGAGTTTCTCGAGGCGCCTTCCGCTACCCGCTCGATTCCACTGCACTGGTGTTGCATTGTTGTAACCCACCCTGAAGAGCTACACTGTCTCATTCAGACCTGGAATCAGCTTTGCCCCCATTCAACATTTGACTATCAACCAGAATGGAAATTTTGACTGATCTCAGATCTGCGGTGCTGCACCTGCACTGAAACTCCAACGACATGTCCTACAGTCTGCACGCCACATGTCGGTGACTGCTCTGGAATTTGGGAAAGGAAAGGGGGTGGTGGGAGGGGCAGATGCTTGGCATACTTTCCCTCTTCCCCTTCTGACAGTCCGTCACGTTCTCTCGCTTCCTACCGCATGACATGTCGCAAAGCAATAGTGTACGGAAAGAACAAAGATCCTCCCTGCAGATAGGAATCAAAAAAAACCAACAAGAGTTAAAAGTTTTCCTCCAAACAGCTGAATATAATAGAATATATCACTTTTTGTTCAAATACGATGCATGTGAAAATCTTACGCATGTCTTGCTTTGTTTTTACACAAGTAATTTTCATGGTCACTTTTCAGTTAAATAGGACAAAATGGTTTCACTTCATAGTAAGTGTCTCTAATTACAACGTAGTTACACATTAACAATGCATGCAACAGCCATGTAACTACTGGTGATGTAGTTGCGGTTACAGATGGATTACAGTAGTGTATAATAATATATAGGTGATTACACTCCTGTTACAATCAGGAAAGTCTTGTTAGAAAAACAGCAGTTCATCTTTATATATGTGTTATTGCATAAGAGAATACATAATAGCTTTTTCTGTGACAACATCCCCAAAAATATCTCTCAGCTTGCTCAAACTGCATACAGGTCTCCATTAAGGTTTCACAGACTTGCCGATGTTGTTTAGGACACAGTATGACTTATTGTGAACTCAAAAAATGAATGAAGCTTAATAGTGTAGCTTAATGCTGTAGGAATACACTGTAGACAGCAGATACTGGGCCAAATTATGACCTCCCCCCACCCCACATTCACATGCACACGTTGGATAAGCATAGAAACATTAATTTCTATTGTTTTTATTTACAAACGACTGTTAATCTTGAATATTTGAACTGATATGTTTATAAATAAAAATGTATTATAAAATATAAATAATTAATATAAAATTTAGAAATTGTTAATGTAATTCACATTACTGCATGACATGCATGCACATGAAGGGGAGCTGGATTCTGTTGGAATTCAGCACAACAGCTGTTGTCTAATGTGGCTGCCCACCACATTAGCTATACAGTGACATTTTATGCATTTGTGTAGTTCTCAGTAAGGCATCCCACGTCCTAAAATACATCATTATGCTTTTGATGTGGTTTGAGCTGATTTTAGGAATGTATTTAGAAAAAAGATCTGGGTGACTATTGACTTCTAGTGAAACAAACTTTGGATGCCAAGCATGTATTGTCTGATTGACAATATTTGGGATAAGTGAAAGGTTGTGTCCATTTGATTGTTTGCTTTGCTTTGAAACATTCCTCTAAAACATCCACTGAAAATCCTTTGGCTCAAAGGTGGTTTCAACATCTAAAAGATTTGAGCGCTGATGAGCACGGACATCACCACAAGGGGATAAATTGTCTGGGATTCCTTCAGTCTTGCATTGCTTACAAATAAAAGCAGCGAGATCAAAACAGCAAGATCTTTTTTTATGCTATGAATTTCTAATGCTGTACTATGTGGTTTCGATTGTGTAACATGAAGAAAAAACTCCATTCTCATGTTCTGTGCTCAGTGTAGCTGCTCCCCTGCTCTGTGGAAGAAAGGGTTAAGGCCCAGGATCTATAATTGACTTCAGAGTGGTGTATTCCTGTGGAAAACCGAATTCCTGACTGTGCCTTCCGACACTTCAACTACCTCGCAGGCACATGGCTGCATTTCTAAGTAGACTTCCATGTTCTTAAGGCCTCCTTGAAGAAATAACTCTTCATTTCCCTTTATACATACCCAGGATCCAAAAGCAGCACTTTTGCCATATTAATAAAAGATATTGCTCATTTTGCCCTGTATTTTTTGCCCTGTCTTGCTTCTCCTTTCCTTTCTGCTTGTACACCGAAGTTAAGGGGATTGTTATCTTAACCCTGTTTAAAATTAATCCATTTAGATATTTTCACCGTGCTCTCTGAAACATTTAACAAGCCGTGGTGACAGCCGGAGGCGTTATAGACGAGCCTCAGTGGTTAGCGGAGGCATGCGAGCATCTGGCCTGAGAAAGTTGGAGGTCATGAATCTCCATCTAAACGTGGTTTACTTTGTCTCAGAACCACTTGACCTTGATGTGTCAGGGAGGGCTGAGAATGGAAATAAGGACAGATGAAAGAATTCACACCTGTCTCACCACTCTTTCGTCACCGCAGAGGGTGAGGATTATGTCTCCTGATGACAAGTTTGCCTTCTCTTGGCATCTCTTGCTTTCTCCTGCTTATTTTTGCTTTTATGCTGAAGGAGCAGCTTAGTACCGCAATGGCAAATGCAGGTAGGAATCATACAGTTACAAGCTGTCTGCTTAGCAAAGCACAAAACATTAGGGGGGCATTAGGCATAGCAAATAGACACTCAAATCACTTGAGGGGCCCTAGAGCAGAGCCTTGTGGGATGCCACTGCTCATGCAAAGCATTAATACTAATGACAAGAAGCTTGGCTTTTCCTCAGTGACACACTTGACTCTTCCAACAAACTCAGCATGGTGGTTTGTTCAGAAAGCACCGGCAGGAGATTCATGTTGCGTACATACACAGCTACAAGGCTTGAGGACACACTGTCACAGGCCCAGTTGGCCACATCACCTTCATGCTGGTTTGAATGCATGTTGCATGCACAAAGGCTGACATGGAGCAGACAGTTAAAATGTCACCTGCAAAGCAGGGGTTCCCTCCTTAGGCTCTCAGTGAAGTACTACCATTGGATCGCGTGCTACACTATTGAGGTTCGAGAGCCAATTAAATGAAGTTGTGTGGTAAATGAAGTGGTTGCTTCTTCTGCAGTAAATTTTGGACAATTCTGAGCTATCCATAAGCCGGTTAGAATTGCATCTTCTGACATTTTGTAGTAGAACTCAGGGATGTTTTACCCTTCTTGTTCACACAAGATGTCACATTTAACAAACCTTGCTTAGCGAGTGGAAGGCTTTTGTGGAAGGGATTTTAGGGTTTTCAGTGCCTTTACCATGTCGGAAATGTAAAAACACATACTGTCCAAAACTGAATCTTACTTAAGTGTCATGGTTGCCATTTACAAGCTTTTGCCTGGTACATGTTTGATATTGATGTATTTTTATAGTTATTTACTTGGAGGCGATAAACCTTGTTGAGTGTATGTCTTGTTTCTTACATAGTGCTGATTGTTTCTTACGTATTGCTGATATGTCTGCTGCCCACAGGTTTGGGAAACTATCTGTACATCGAGGCTAGCCCTAAAACACAAGGGAAGAAAGCAAGGCTCTTCAGTCCTGAGGTGGGCCCTGACACTGGGCCTCTGTGCCTGAAGTTCTCCTATCAACTTGAAGACGAGGGAACCCTGCGCATCCAGCTGCGCAACCCGCTCCAGGAAGAAACCCTTCTCTGGGCCCTCCATGGCAATCAGGAACCCATCTGGAAGGAGGGACGCACCATTATACCTCGATCCCCAAAAGAATTTCAGGTACATTAATCTGGCTAATGTTCATTCAGAAATGCTAATGTGGGTAAAAGTGTATCCACATGAGGACCAGTAAATAGGAGCAGACTGTGTCCCTCACTATCATTATTAACAAAATTTAGTTCCTTTGACCTAGAGATACTGAAAAATGTCTTCAATCAATGATGCTAATAAAATATTAGCTGTGAAGGGGAATGCCTCACTCAAAAATGATGTGGGCACAACCGTCTAAGCATTGGCCCTATCATCAGGAGATTGTGAGTTTGATGGTGATCTACAGCCATCCATGGCCGAGAGTCCAAGACAGCACAATTGGCCTCACTCTCTTGGTGGGTAGAATGGCCCCCCTCTCCTCCCAGCACTAAACGTGATGCTAGTCAGCACAGTCTGTTAGCTGAAATAACAGATCTGGCAGTTGGCATATGGAATTGGATATGACTAAATTGGGGAGAAAATTGGGGGGAAAATACAAAAAAAAGACAATATGGCTAACAGTGCACCTTGTCATGATCAGTTATCCTTCCCCTACTAGCTTTCAGTCATTAATAGCAAAAAACCTTCCACTTTCAGGCACCATGTCAAGAACAGCTGTTTTTGAAGGGGCTAATAATTGTGTTATTGAAGGGTCCTAGTGGAATTTCTGGATTACATGATATCTGGATGCTCTAAGTTCCTTTGAATTTGTCACTTTCTGGCAGGTGGTCATTGAAGCCGTCTTTGAGAAGGCCACCACGGGCCACATCTGGATTGATAATATCCATATGAGCTCAAGCACACCGCTGGAGGAATGTACCCGTAAGTGCTGGCACATCTTTACTGTTCTTTTCCTCCCTTTCTGCAGCTTATCTTGATCACATCTTCCCAATTTATCTGCCTCCCATGCTCTTTAGCATATCTGATTAAGCTCAGGAGCAGCTTGATGATTGAGAAGAATCTGATTTGTTGTGGGATAACACTAGCAAATGCAGTGCTGTGGCCCTCCAGGATCAGAGTATGCTTATCCTGATCTGACTTTCTGTTTGCCACTGCATTTTAAATCTCATAACTTGCTGTGCTTCCTCTTTTTTTGTCCTTATATCTGTCCTTATATTTCCTTGCTATTGTCTATCTGCCACGTCTGCTGTTGCTCAACATTCCCTTCCCTCTCTATTGACTCCATGTTCCAGTTCTAGCGTCTTTTGCTTTCTTTGTCAGTGTTTTGTGCCTTGGATGCTTTGTACTTCCATCTTACCAGTCACAGGAACAATCTTCCTGAGCTTCTCAAAATAAAATTAAAGCATAAAAGAGGAGGAGGGGGAAAAAATGAGTGACATATTACTTGCGATCAAACACAAAATATGGAAAAACTAGGCCACAAAGCCCTGCGGGCTCAGATGCTAATCTATATTTCATTATTCTCTCCTCGCCTCTCTTTCTGTATTTGTAAACAGCGTTCTCCGAAACCAAATTTACTCGACGGCCCCAGAGGTTCTGTATAGGTCCAGGGCTTTGTGGGTTAGGGCCTTAAAGGGATCAGCCCCAGCCCTGTGTGCTCACAGTTGCTGAGATTTTGAGCCCGTTGCTGTCATTTAAAACTTTGGAATCACTGTTTAATCCCTTAACATTCCACATTTATTTCATACAAAGGCTTATTATTAAGTAACTACAAGGACTTCAACACAAACTAATGGAGCTATTGTTGGATTACAGAAGTGTGTAATAAAACTTTGGCAGGCCCATGGCTTGTTACAGTGTAGAACAATATTGTTGCCACACGGATGTATATAGTGATTCTAATATGACAGCTCTCTG
>JAILXH010230941.1:21250-32250 GCA_023558415.1 Piaractus mesopotamicus | reverse complement strand
TTTTTTTTTTTTCTCTGTTTGTCACTTGAATGAGAGTGAATGACACTTGAATAGTCAGTGGAATAAGAGGAAAACACAGAGCTCAGGAGTAAACGACCAAAAGCCTTACGTGTTCAGCTCATTAATGAGTGGGTAGTGTGGTTTTGGAGAGTAGATGAGTTTAAGGCATAAAAGGGCACTTTTATAAGGTAACAGAGAGGAGCAGTTTTTAGGTTTTGTATTATAGTACTGAAGGAAAGATCATATGGACAAATGTACAAACAGAATTGATGCTTCAGATGGCTGCTGCTGTTTTAACTATACAGTCAATTGTTCAGTTTTTCTAGGAAACATTGTCTGAAACCACATCAGTTTGAGGTTATAAGGAGTACATTCCCACATACTGAAGACTGCGCTGAAATCAACTGAAAAGCCATCAAAACTTGTATAGAATGATGGTCAGATTTAACCTACAATAACATTGACTTTAATTCAGTAGCAGTAAAAGGAGTAAGATGTTTTCCTTTATTTTTATTATTGTTTGTAATTATGTATTACTTTTTTCAAAGAGCACAGTTGAATTGGTTACAGACTATTGGTGATTGTAATAAATTATCATACTTTAATATTAAATAATATAAAATCTTGTTCATTATTATTGTCTGATCATTGTAATTTGACTACCTATTAATGCATTTATATGCTGTGACATAAGCAGTCGGACATTAGTGTTATGCACGTAAGCAAATAGAAAGCATAAATGACATTGTTTACACTAGACAGAGGGCAATGACACTACTTGGGCTTCCTCACTTTCTTCCCATTGGCTGTGTGTATATTGAAATGCTGTTTGTCACTGATGGCAAAATTGTTGTTGCCACCTTCCCCTTAAGGTATAGCCAAATAGTTATGCCATGAGTGTCTTAGGATATCCTATTCTTTGTTTGAGAATGAGGCACAGGGAAGGTCACTAGCTGGTTAAGAAGATCATGACGGTTGTAGTAAGTAGCCTCCATGAAGCTTTGCGAATCTGGCCCAAGGGTACTAGATTCCAAGGATACTGTGTTCCCAGGGCCTTACATTCAGCAAGCTGGCTACACAATCAGTAACCAAAAAAGGCCGTGCACCACACTTAAACCAGACAAAGGTTTATTTTTTATTTTACACTCGTGTTCTACACTCTTGACTTCTTGAAAAAATGGTTTGAATTTGGTTTTGAGTTGGCTAATTAGCTCTGTGAGGCTCCCCTGGCTATGGCAAGTATGTTCGTATTGGGGAAAAAAAAAATTGCTTCTTGTTGTTCCCTGTATCACCTTTGATGACCCTGTGACATTTAACCATGACTTTGGGAACACTTTCATAGGTTCCCTTAATGTATACTGAAGTGGGATAATATATGTAAAGAGCTCAACATAGGGCCCTGGAAGTAAAGAATCCTGGGAACTTATGTCAGATTATCAAAGCTTAAAGGAGGGAACTAAAGACAGCCATCATAACGGCCTTATGACCTTCTTAACCTGGGATCACTCTGAGGTTGACTAGCGACCTTCTCCATGCCTCATTCTCAAATGCAGAATAGGACGTGGTGAGGTAGGTCTTGGCTTGCTAACTACCAAGCTAGAAGTCACAATCTTAAGGTGGTATTAGGGACTCCCTGAAAGGTAAATGGTGAGGACAAGTTGACAAGGGCATGTTAAAAACTGTGTGTAGGGCAGAGGATAGATTATGAGGATGTGCTTAAAGATTCTATTGTCAGCATTAATGCCAACTTTGGTAATGTTTTGCAGTGTTGGTAATATTGTGAAGTGAAGATAAAATTGACTGAAAATGACCTTCACAGAATAGATTCTCATTTTTACTTGCTAAAATGTGTAATTAGGGTGCTTAATAAAGAAATACATTAGGAAGCAACGTGTACATAAACACAATTTTAAATTTTATTTACTGAACATATAACATCAGAATATGTTCATTTGCAAATAGCCCTGGGGCATGAATGTTATTCTGAGCTTCATGTTGAGAAAAACATGATTGAGGCAATGTGGGAAAATGATAACTTCCCATGAAATTTTCAATTGAGAAAAATTCAACTGGGAAACTGGGAATATCCAAAATTAGTAAGAGGGAGCATGGGGACCTGGAAACATAATGCTGCTTCCTGTAAATTTCATTGGGTAAATAATTGGCCTAGGGAATATAGGACCTTGGAAACATAAGGCGCTGGGAACATGGGGTTGACCCTAATTAAGGCATCCAGTTTGCACAGTGCTGATTATTAGGGTATAGTCTTCCATTGCTTGTTAGCTACATTAGTCTTGTGCTGCAGTGCAAAATTAAAAATTAGGTGAACTTCAGACACCAAACATGTTTTGCTTTTGGCGTAAGGGGAAATTGTGCTGTAGCTTTGAAGCTGATGTTGCAAAACAGTTATGAAACAGTATTCTTAGTGCAATCTAGTTGGGATTTTTCAAGTTTTCTCCACACAGTCTACTGTCTGTTTTCTATTCTGCCAAGTGTTTTTTCTAAAACAAATATAATTTATAACGGCGTGACCTAAAGAACAGCTGATAGTAAACCAATGGTCTCGTTCTGTTTGAAGCCTCTGTATGTAATGTAATGTGAATTTGGGTTCAGGTGCTGATTTGTGTAATTACTTCTTTTAAAGACCATGAAGAGTTTAAGTGATGAGGTAAAAACTGCAGCAAGTTCAAACATGGTGGTAGGGGCTAGGTCGGATGTTAGTAGTAGGCACATCTGCATCTGGCAGCAGAGTGACTTATTTCATCCAACAAACCATTAGTTTGTATGACGTTAAGCATATAATTTTAATAAAGGTTAAAGGTTTCCTGTTAGCTGTGTTAACCTTGCAGTTCTGGTTCAAAACTAAAAAAGCAAAATTTGGACAGTGACCAGGCCTTGGCTGACAGATCTTGGTTATATGGGCAAAACTGTGTAAATTAAACAATTCAGTAACAAACAATTGAAAGATAGCTGCAGGAAACTGAACCATATTTACAATGCAAATGTTTTTATGTGAAGAGATGTGCTGAGCATATGGTAAATAAAGGCGTGGTAGTCATCTGTGAATGTTCTTATGTCCTAACGTCAAATTCACAGACTCCAGCTGGACTCGTTCACATGTGATTTCAAACAGATTTCATATATGTGCCCAGTCCGAGCTGGAATATTTTTTTGCTTTTTTGAATATGCAAATTCTGCATGCAAGCATGATTAATGAGGCCTTGCAATGCATATACACTTCTTTAATGCCATACCAGCAAGATTGGGTGTGTGGGACACTGCATGCCATAAACTGTGCTGTAAATCTGCCTTATAGATTTTAAGATTTGGGACGCTTTGCTTTATTTTGAAATTTCTTTTAATAGATTTTTCACTACCAGCCATTGACTAATGCTTTGACTATGATGAACATTAAGCTGAGTGTTGTATATACAAAGTGTCTTCCTTGCTGTGCAAAGCAGGTTTTGCCTGAATAATGATTTGACAATTTTTTATTTTACAAACTACAGTTAAAAAACACACATTTAAAATCTTTTCCCACCATAAGTTGTTTAAACAGCTGAAAGGTTTGAGTGCTGACATCACAACAAGGGAATAAAATGGAGTATGGTGTTATTCCCAAGGTAGTACTGTTATGA
The DNA here is from genome assembly GCA_023558415.1 of Piaractus mesopotamicus. Taxonomy (NCBI): domain Eukaryota; kingdom Metazoa; phylum Chordata; class Actinopteri; order Characiformes; family Serrasalmidae; genus Piaractus; species Piaractus mesopotamicus. The sequence continues at coordinate 28,612 of JAILXH010230941.1, read as the reverse complement.
ATGTTGTCACAAATATTTACATGCCATGTTTTCCTCTAAATAAACCTGATTTTTCATTAGTGTTAACCTAAAATCAGACCTGATCTTTTTTACCTTGTTAAATCATGTGCCTAATTGTTTTTCATCATGAATGCAGTACTGTGCAAAATAAACATACTAGAGAATTACACCAAACTCTCAGCATCTAACTGTAATACCGTTTTTAGCATTTAGTGTGTCCAGCCTTTGCCTTCTTTACAGCTTCCATTCTTTTTAGGAGACTTGTGTTGGGTAATTTACCACAACATGACTGTGATAAAAATGCAGAAATTTGTGAAAAGCATACTCTCAATTTCTGTGATGCAGTATACCCCAGAAAGTGAAAAAAGACAGCACACTGCATTTCTGAAGATTTAATTAGAAATCAATTTAAATATTTTTCAGAGTTACAGAAACAAAGGGAAACGTAATTAATAGAATGGAAAAAAATTGAGAAAAATTATCTCAGCATGTTATCACATTCAAACACACACACCACCTCATAGGCAAAGACTTGACTACATCAAAAGCTTAAAGAAAGAAATGAGCAGGCTGAAAAAGTCGAGAGAGAAATAGAGAGAAAGTAGTGGGGGAGAGCACCTGCAGTTGTTTTTCCATCTAACAGACTTGTTCAAAGCAGTTATAGCTTTATGCAAATCATATGCAAAATAGACAGTCTATGTATACAGTTGCTGGTTATGATGCAGACTTGGATTGGTTCAGAAACTAAACTGAACATCCAGTCATTGGTGAGATTCTGTCAGGCCTTGGCCTAGAAGGTCCCTGTATGGTCACCTTTCACCCAATTATACCATGATGGAAATACCCAGTTCCAGGCCCTTCACAGTGTCTGGTAGGATAGTCACAAGCTTCACAGAGAAATAAAAGCCAAGGAACTAATCCTAGGGGTTAGAAATATTTTAAGCAAAATATTGGATTTAAATTTGAAGTTTTTTTTCCACACCTCCAAAGTTAACTCTTAGAAGTTAATTGCATTGTCTCCAGGTAATCCCAAACACATTCAGTGGTGTTGATCTCTGGACTATTTGCTGTTGAGTCAGTTCTTCTGAGAACACCAGCAACCTTTTTGTCCAATTTGTAAATTTTCTTCACTTTTGTCTGTTACTTTTAGTCAGTAATGGCTTCTTGACGGCTGCATATTCTGTCAAGAGTCTTAGCGTTGTTGTCTTGTCACAGTGAAAGAATGGGCGTAAACACCTTTGGATTTTTTCAGATCTGAAGCAAAAGTGGAGTTTGATTTTCTTCTGTCTCCAAGATGTAAGCTTTAACTACTTTCATCCTTATATCTTATATCCTCAGAAGTATCTCCTAAACAAAGAATGAATTGTACTTAATGGCCGTATTGACTGGAAATGAAACCCTGTCATCTTCCATCAAAATGAAATGACTATTTCCTGCCTCTGATATGTCTGCAGAGTTTATTACATTACTGTACACCAGTGGGTGAGTTAAAATAATAACCAATTATCATGTTCTACCTTCTCTCACCACCACCCACCCATCATTGAGCCAGCAGCTCAGAGACCCTCAGTGATGGTGTTTCACTCAGAAGTATTCACAGTACAGAAGGAAAATGGACTGATTTCTCATTCACATTGACTTGAACACATGACATTGTTAAACAACAAACAAAACAAGTTTGCCTTTTTTGACGTTTCATAAAGCTGGGTGTCCCAAAACTTTTGGTGTGCAGTTTAGATGCTCTATATGAATGTCTAATCATGCTAAGAGGCTCTTTGAATACAGTTAAACTGCTTTCATGAGTACTGTTGCCACGTGTAGTGCTACAATAATCTGCTCTTTGAGGCTGAGGGAAAAACTCATGCAGTGGTTTCCTCGTGTTTCTCTGCCTCACACGTGACTTTGCTCTGATTGCATTTGATTTTTATGCTAATGTGAGCACAGATCTCATTAATGTTGCTGGATCTTCGTCAGCTGCGCTTGCATTCTTATACGTGTTCTCATTGTCAGCACTGCAGATGCAATTATATCAGATATCAGAAAATAACTCTCCACAATTAGGGACAGCAGAGAGAATTAGCTTTATATGGCCAATAGGTTTGCATCTGTGTCATTCTTTAAGTGTGTATGAGGGAGAGAGAGAATAAGGGTGGCTGGAAATGCATGTTTCATTAGTTGGGGCCCTGATGTACTTCCCATGCTTCACTGGAAAAGCAGCAGAACTTCAAACTGCAGCTTTGCTGTAATCAATGACAGCGCTTTTATTAAGACTCCAGTTAAAGGGGGTTTTGTATTAATCCTTATTCCCCTCCCCCTCCGCCCATTTTTCAGAAAGTCAGTGGCCCGCTCCAGATCAATGGCCGCTCAGCTGAGGAGAGAGAGAGACGGATCTGAGCCATTTCTCGCTTTCACGTATTTCATTGATCAGGAAAATAAAATCTTTGGTGAGTGTGTGTGACAGAGAGTGATACGATTCCTTTTCAGTGCAAATGATGATTCATACTCAATGACGTGCGCAAGATTTGTTTTATACCCTCTCATGTTGTTGGGTCATATAAGAACTTGGGGGGAGCAAGCCCCCCAGGACAGGATGTTGCAACATAATATAATGCGATAAAATATAATGTAAAATTGTATTAAGCACAGTGTCTATACTCTGAAAACTCTTAAAATGGGCAAGAACATCATGTCCAAAAAAAATCTACTATTTAACTAATCTACTACCAAATCTATTATTTTCGTGACCTATTCATTTTTACGATGAACCAGTCAGACACAGGAATTCGAGACACACCTCTGCGTGCACAAGCTGCTTTCTAGCTTTTATAAAAAATTCAGAATTGCAAAGCAGTCATGAGTAGAGAGTGTACAAACTGTAGCCATTCTCTATAAAATTTCACCTGAAAAAAGTGAGTAATTAATGAATGTCATAACATTACATACATAGAAGTTCAGAAGGAGTTCAGTGATAAATGCACACAAGCATGTGGGTCATTATTTATATACTTTGTTAGCTAGCAAGTTAACTGAATGAAGCTCTTTTGCTTTAAGATACCAAAGTAGATGTCTTCTTTTGCATCAAAGGTAAGACATAAATGGTCCATAAACTTCTTTTCATGCCCACCATGGTATTATACTTTAGTTTTAGGTTGTCTTTCTTTCATCGCTGATTTCAACCAGCTCTAAAATGTGAAGAATTGCAGAGCAGTTGTTTAAGTGGATAGAGAGTACAAATAGAAAACTGTAGCCCTTCTGTTTGAAGTTTCATCTTCAGGTTCAGCAAAGGCTGTGGTGTATGGATGCATGCTTCATAGTAAATGGTGTGGCAGTGTTAGTTGGGTTTCTGTATCTATTTGGACAGAAGTGTTGTAACTGGTATGATGACTGCACTTCTGTGAGGCTGCAGCCTGATGTTATGACTTTGCGGGACATAATGAGTTTGGGAAATGTAACTACACCTCCCCCACCCCTATAGGTGACCACTTTTTCACAGGCCCACCCAAAAAGTTAATGTCGTTGTCTCTATGGTAGTGTTTAAAGTACTTTTGTTTCTGTCACAGTCTATGTAATATGTCATTTTTTTTCTGACTTATTAAGCATGCTTTCAGAGCAGAATAGCTATACATGCTGGTTGCTGCTGTTTTGCATGTATTTGAAGTTTGCTTAGTAGTCAGTGTTATCTGGATAGTTTACTATGTAAATTTGTGTTAAATAGACCCAGGTGCTGCATAAACCTACCACCCTGTCAAAACTACCTGCCACCTTTTTACCTCCCATGCTGAAACTTTCTAGATCATCTCATAGTTCATCTCATTTTTTTTCGTTTAAGGTGAAAGTTAGGCTTCTAGTGCACTGAATCCCCCAGATAGAGGGCAATAGCCCCCCCTTTAGAATTCTGCCCCTGAAATAAACTTTCCCTGTATCGTAACTAATAAACTTTATCCCTGTATTGTAGACAGAAACCTTTTCACTGGAGATGCACTGCCTTGCTAGCATTAGTATTATATTTTAGTTGTAGTGATTGGTAGCTAGAATTAGTAAACATTTTCAGCTGTTTTGGTGGAGATGAGTTTGTATGTAAGTTTTGCAGTTAAAAGTGCCATTTCAAATGTTTATTTTACTGTCATTTGTCACAGCTTATTACAAAAAAGCAAAACATAAAGGCCTCAATTTTATTTTAAACTATATGTTGGTGTTCTTTGTTAATGGATATTGAAAAATGTGGACTAGAATGATGTGATAGAATATTCTGAAAAACTTTGAATTGGTGATAGTCACAAGGAGGCTTCTTTCTAATAGTAGGTGGGGTATCTTGCCTTAATAAAGAGAGAGAAATAAAGTAATATTAAGGCCATCCTTAATCCTAACTTTAACTTCAGTAACCAAAAAAAGATATAATTTTACCCTTTCAGTTTTAAACAATAATACATTTTGTGAAATGTTCTTTGGAAAGCCATCAGAGTTTTGTTGACTAATATTATAGGGTGTCTGTTTTTCTCAGCTTTTTCTCCCATTTTCCTATAAAGTTGGGACACTTCCCGATGTGTGTCTTTCAACATCAATGTTGTTGTCATAGGTTTTATTGCAAATGTGTAATTTCCTACAGATTTTCCACACAAGAGTGCACTTGTGCACATGTATATGTGAACGTATGTGGTTGAGCGCTTAACTTCATTAATCAGGAGGATTAAATGATTCAGATTAAATTATGCTAATATGATGTGTACATGTCTCATGTAATCTCTCTCATTCATATCAGATGAGGGGATGGTAATGGTAATTTAGTGAGTGGCCCTTAATGAATTGGAATGGCGTGTGTGTGTTGAACAGTGTGTGTCAGCAGTGCAGGTTGAGTGGTTTGATCCAGTCATGAGGGTTGAACTCTGGAGGCTGCTGTATGAGTCTAACTAATGGCTGTACAGAGAGAGCGCAGGTGAGAGAGAGACAGACTGAACCTAAGATGCATTTATACAATAAGCAGCCAACAGGTTTGCATCCGTCTCCTTAATTAAAGGCGCGCCCCGGCCAAAATGAGATGTTTCCATTTGTTGTGAACATGCCCTACCTCCTGCGATGGTTGCCACTGTAGTCTCGGGAATGAGACTTTTCTGGTTTAGAGATTTGGGAAACCCCCTCTTGATGATATTTTTTGAAGATGAGAGCGGTTTTGGGTTAGATGCATGGGGTCAGGCTGTTTGTATTAGCCAGCAGAAAAAACAAAGCTCAGACGGAAGTCAGATCGCTAATGCTACTGCTAGGAAGTCGAGTATCACGTCTGTATTTATCAGCTTCTACATGAATAGATTACTTCATTCTTCATACCCAATTATTGTGCTCTAGGGGTTATTATGAGAGAACCTTCACTGACAAAAACATAAATTGTTTACAAAGTTACGAACACTGTCAAACCAGTGGGTTTAAAGAAATGCAGTTCTACACTACACAGTATATTACATAACGAGCAGCATATCGAATGTTAGTTTTAGGCTTGAATGCCCCTTTAACTGTGAATGTGAAAGAGAGGTGGTTGTTGCAGCAAACTATGACTGCTATTACTAATAAACCAATTAGACTTTACTTTACTTTCCAATGTTGTACTCGGTGCAATCATGCCAGTTGAACTTTGTTTACATCTTAATGACTAAATTATGCATACATTTTGAAAATTCAGTGGCTTTCCATGTTATTCAGCAAAGTAATTCAAAGTGTTTTGATGCAAGCGATGCATTGCTGAGACACTTACTGACTCTCATTTCTTTACAGTGCTAGTGATAGGAACCTCATCTAAAATGTGAATATAGTTATGAAGTTCTGTATGTAACATAGTGATGAATCTGAAAAAAGTTTTTTTGTGCCTTTTAACACATTGCATGTATCTCTCTGGCATGAGTGGAGTAAAAAAAAAAATGTTTTAGCCTAATAAAAGCCTTATGTCCAAGCTGTCTTAAAACAATGTCTGAGGCATCAGGCAACATCACTGTAACCATTTCATCTAATCATTTCCTGTAAAGGAGCTTTTAAAGGCATTACACTTGAGGTGTCTGGTTCCTATCACCACCAGTGTGAACAATTCTGCATCGTCAGGTTTCTCTAGAACGAAGCACATCAGACCACACTAAATGACTTTGTTTACAAATGAACCATTTAATAACACAGAATTTTTTAATTAACTGTGAAATTTCCCTTTGAGAGAGAGAAATGGAGAGTGAGAGAAACAGTTCGTAATATGCATTTAGGCTATGTTCACACAGCAGGTAAAAGTGGCTCAAATCTGATTTTCTCACCAAATCGATTTTTTTTTTTTTTTGTTTGGCTGTTTAGACTGTCTTTTGAATGTGATCTGTATGCAATATTAGTCTGAACAGATCAGCTCCTAAACCGACCAGCATGCGCAAAACAACGATGCTTCCCGTTGCTTCACGTGGCTCATCCAGAGGTAAACAATCATGACTGCCAACGAGCACCAGTCGCTCCGGGAGGGTTCAGTTTCATCTTCCGCAGCATCACAGGAGCAAACATGAAGCTTCACTGACCTGGGCTCATCACCCAGAATGTGTTCGAGCTCGCCGTAGTCATGTCTTTGGTTTGTGTCTTCGGATTTTTTTGAACTCTGCTTTCAGACTTAACTTCTTTGACGCTGCGGCCTTGTTCTCTAATAATGTCGAGTTGGATTGACGCAAAAGTCGCATAAATTCCAGTCTGGCTGTTCAGATGGAGTCGCATTGCTGCATATCGGATGTGTGTCTGATTTTAGTAGCACATGTGAAAGCATCTCATATCAGAATTGAAAATGTCCGATTGTGTGTGTTTTGCTGTTCACACTGACACTGCATATTGGATGTGTGTTGGATGCTGTGTGATCAAAGCCTTATTCATCTATGGTCAGTAGGTTTGCATTTCTATCGCATTCATTGTGTGTCTGTGTGAGAGTGAGAGAGAGTGAGTTAGGGTAAGGGAAAGAAGAAAAAGATTATAAACTGCTGTTACTTCCTTTGTTTTTTTAGTTAAACTTCAAAAAGAGAGAGAGTGCATGTACAATATATACTTGGCATCATCAATGACATACATTCAGAGTGAGCTTCAGTCTCTAACTTACTTACTCACACTGACCTGCCTTTAACTGTAACATCCCTCCTGTTGGTTCCTGTTTGTCACGAAGGTGCACACATCTGCTGTGTGTCAGTGCGAGTGTGTGTTTACTACTGTTTACACCCGCTCTGCTCCTCTGTTTGCTTATTTTTTTTCTCCATCAGAAACAATCGCCACGGAGACAGGGCATAGCATTAATTTTATGCAAATGTATTATAATTGCCGTGACACAGAACTCCATCCGCGTTAGTCGTATGCAAATGATGTTTGCTA
>JAILXH010230931.1:33540-47461 GCA_023558415.1 Piaractus mesopotamicus | reverse complement strand
TAGAGCAGTTTGTAAAACACTGAATAAAAATCACTGTAGTTGTAGGTTTATTATTTTTATTATTATAAGTATTTTTTATATAGTGCAATATAGATTCTATTTTTTCTCCATTCCAACTTATTAAATATCAGAAGAACTAAATATTGTGCATCTTGTAATGTCTTTAAGTACCGTTATGTAAGTTTTTACCATATCACCCACCCCATCTTCCTAAAATGCTTCTTTGTAATTGATGTGTACAATCCCTGTGGTACATAAAGGGGAACTAAATTGTTAAAATGTAAACAAAGTGGTCTGGTGTGAAATGTTTCATCCTAGAGAAACTTACAAAATCAGAACTGTTCATGGTGCTGGTGATAGGAACCAGACATCCAGGGTGCTTAATGCCTCACAGAAAGTTATTGCATGAAAGTTTTACCAGTATTTTACCATCATTAACATTACATATCAAAACTCAGACTCGAAGACACGTGTAGGTTCACTGCTCGCTTTGGGTAGTACATAAAATGTCTATAATTTATGACCCCTGGTTCCATTCACCACCACTGTAAAGAAATTGGAGTCAGTAAGCTTCTATACAATCAACTATTTCACACCAAACCACTCTGAATTACTTTGTATATATCTCAACTACTGATTTATACTGAAATTTTAAATGATCAGTTGAATTCCTCTTTAAAAGCAGTGCGTGTGTTGAAACCATCTGATCTGGTGTTACAGGGCTGAGAGATCAGAAGCTATAGCAGGATACAGTGAGGGAGCAGACGAAGAGCACGGAGCCCAGGAAGCCTCCCAGGATGGTCAGCCACTCAGAGGAGCCCAGCTGCCTGCTGAACATCTGCATCCCTGCAAAGACCAGCACGGACAACAGGCTGGACAACACCAGAGACGTCCCTGTGTTCACCGCTGAGAGAGACAGACAGAGAAAGGGTATTACAATAAGCATTACGCAGTCGCTCAAGTCGCAGAACACAGCTGACTAATATTATGAGGCCTTCATTAATCGTTTATAGCAATAATGCAACATTATTCTAGTATTTTTTTAAATAAACAATGTGCTTTTGGGGAATTAATGCTTCTGCAGTAAGATAAAGCACACAATTCTCTCCTGTAGGCTTCTACGAAGCATAGAACTCCATTCGGTTTCAATTCCAGAAGGTTCTTGTGCAATCAACGATATAAAAACATCAAGTTCTCAAGTTATTTTAATGTACTCACTAAACACACAAAATCCCTATTCATTAATTAGCTCTGTACTCTGGGTACTAGCTTTAGTTAGCAGTGTTTCTCTGCCTGAGATGGAGGAAAGTGATGTATGGATGCTCATCACTACCCACAACAAAGAGCTCAGCAGTAAAATAGTCCCTGGCAGGTGTGTGATGTTCTTTAACAGGTCTCACCATAAGATGACAGTACAATTATTGGAAAGTATTGGAGAATTATCACTGCATGCGCATTAAAAAAATGTGTTGTTCTATGCTCCATGGAAGCCAATGAGACGTAGCATTATTTTGCACATTTCATGTTAGAAATGAACAAACTCAGAAAAGACCCACCAAACGTACTTCAAAATAAAATCCTCCAAACTCTGGAAATTTGCATTTTTTAGAAGGAAAACATTTGAGCTGTTCTTTAAAGAAAAGATTCTGCCATGTTTTTCAGAAAATTCTGCAGGACTAAATCGTTGAGTGGTTCATTGCAAAGAAAATTGCTGACTCTTGGTTTCATTACAGTGATGGTGATAAGAGCCACGGGCTGCAATGCCTACAATGCGAATATATTTATTTACTATCCAAAAATAACCAATAAACCTACACGTCTTGATAGGTTTACATATGTTATGCTGATAATGGTACAATAGTGGCAAACCTGAAAGCTTGGGTCCTATATTTTATTTACAATGCTCTGCATGTACCTCTCTGCTATTCATTAATTTAAAAAATTATATATTTTTAAGCCAAAACCTTCAATCTCAAAATTATCATAACACAAAATCTCAGACATTAGGTATAATATTCCTAATAATTTTGTGTAATAACTTTTAGTGAGGTTTCTATCACCACCACTGTGAGCAATACTGACATGGCAAGTTTCTCCAGCACAGAGCATTTCACACCAAACCGCTCTGAAAGTTTACATCAATGACTCCGACATGCAGAAATTTTGAAACATCGGTGGAGTTCCCCTTTAAGTCATATTGAGTTACGTTACAGTACAATTCATTAATTAAAGCCGAATTTTACCGAGGACGAGTATGCGACCTAAAGTACAAGCCAAGTAAGACGAATTTAAGGCAAAATTAACGAGAAAACGATTTATTTTCTGACAGAACAGATGCGTTTCAGCTCTGAGCTAAAGGCTCAGTGTGGGACACGTCATGTGTACACTCCTCATTCTGTTCCGGCTGGAAACAAAACCGGCTCTCCACTGGGATACTTATTGACCTAAAAAGCTTATAAAATATATATGTATATTAATAACTTGTGTTTGCACAGTGATAACCACGTGCAGAAGACCTGTGCGACCAAACTGTAATTGTATATCAAACCAAATTAGGCTTATACGTTTCTATATAGCTGCGGCTAAGCTAACGTAGGCAGCTAATGTGTACATAGCTAGCAAGGAGGACTAAACCCCAAACTTTATAATAAACAAAAATAATAAATCACAGCAAAACGATGCATTTTTTGGGAAATATAATAAAACGGTACATTTGTAGGATGAATAATCAACATTATAGCTGCACTGCCTGCCACTGACCCGGACTCGTTCACCTATAGATGTAACGTTAACCGTGAACCCTGCGATTCCTCAGTGTCTCTTAAAATACAGAGTAAAAACAATACCGTACCCATCCTTTATTCCCAAAAACAGACTGAACGATGTCTTGATCCAGGCAGCCTATCTAGATCTCGGCACTTCAGCTACTTTCTCTACTCCCTCCTTCTTCTTTAAGACCTGTATTCAGCCTGAACGCTGTGACTCGTATTGCTGCCACCTACAGTTCACACTGATAAAGGTTCTTTAATGTAATGTAAATGGATTTGGGATCTCACTATTCCGAATTCCTACTTAAAAAAAATGGAATAATACACGAAAAAATCTGCCCTTCAGGGATAAACCTGACACGAATGTTGTACAGTTCACTTTTGAAAAGAAACAGTGTGAAATATGACTGCCGAATTTTGTCCCAGGTTTCCAAGGAAATAAATACCATGACCTGAACATTCTCCGTAAAGCTGGTCCTCAACAATCAATAAGAGATTGTCAAAATAATTTGATACAATCATTTTATAGGCCTTTAAACTCAGGATTATTATACATTTCCACCACCTTGTGAATTTATCCAACATTCATTTAACAAAATATGCCAGTATGTGTCCCAAAAAATCCAGACAGCCCTTCTTCTTAGTGATATACAGAGAGATAGATAGATAGATATAGATATATATGCTTGTGTATGTATAAACATAAATTAACATAGTTTCTGTTTAAGTGGTCTGTGCATCGTGTCTGTCTTCTTGATGTCTCGGAAGCAAAGTCGTCTCGTTATTGATAGTTTTTCTCAATATTATGATTGACACAAATGAAACTGGGCCGTTTGTCATGGGCCACACTGCCGTGAGGAGTTTAGGGTTTGTGGCCATGCAAAGTGGCTCCCAGGATGCGCCACACTCCTTAAAAAAGGACAACTCATTTAAAAAAGACGATCATTGTTGCCGTTGTTGCCTATGTGTTGTTGTTAGAGTGGTTGTGTTTTAGTGTAATTGTGTCCGAGGAGGGCGGGCTTTGTAGTGTAACTAGTGGTTATGAGTGTCTACCCTCCTTGTATGTCATGTCCGTTGGCATTACCCCCTCACCATGTTTTGTGTTGGGGAGTGAAGCTGGGCATTACTTACTGCTTTTAAAGTGCCTGTTCAATAAATAAGAGAGCATTTACCTGTAAGATAGACCGTATATATACATAAACAGTCTATGGCCTTTATGCATGTTGTTTTCAGCATCTTCGTCTGGGCTGATACTACAATATAAAAACAAAAGTATCATAATTATGGGGCCCCTGGTAGCTTGTTGGCTACAGCTTTAAGCTATAAATGGTGCTTTTTAATATCACGAAAGATCTAAAAATGGCCTATTGGGCTGTGGAGCAGTGTAACTGCTTTGTCTGGAGTGACAGAGCTCCATCCAGTACCTTTGGGATGTGTTGGAGTGGCATTTGTGATCCAGAACTGTTCATCCAACATCAGTACCTGACCTCACTAATGCTCTTGTAGAGGCTGTTACTAAAGCAAAAGTGGAGACAAGCTCCCTATTAATACCCTTCATTTTAGAACAAACAGGTTTCCACAAACTTTGGAGATATGATTATATTACAAACACTATAATTAAAGAATTGACTTCTAATGGCAGTGCACTATTTTTGAGGTATGGTCTTATGCTGTTCTGGTCACCGCCGTAGTATATTTAACTCTGTTAGGCTTAAACTCAAATGGCTCCCTGCTCCCTACATAGTGCACTGCATTGGTCATGAGGCGAAAGCTTCTACACTCAAATAGTCCGCTGAATGTTAGATAGGGAGTCGTGAAGCTTTGGTTGCATATAAAGGGCTTTCTACGAGTCGTTTAATGCACTGTTTACGTGTGAAAAGTGGTTATTTCATGGCCTATATAGTGCACTATATAGGGAGCAAGGAGCCATTTGAGACTCAGCCGAAGCGGCATGTGGTAAAGCACTCCTCCGCCCCCTGCTGGACGCGAGTGCGCAGCGCAATATTTTATGTAAGCGGTTATTTTCTATTGATGTGTAACGTCAGCATATCTCATACTACATATTCATATTTATTAAAAAAAAACCAAACAAAATATAAATTAATGGATATTTCGAGCTGATAAAAGTTCTAGGATAGATTTTAATGTTCTGTTTCAGTCTTTTTCACCCTCTGCTGCTGCCGTTATATCCACAGATATCCAGCACGCATGCTCTCCTCGTCTCATCAGGACCCTACATAGAGGAAGACACGAGTCATCTGCTGTCAAAGCGTCTTACCAGCATCCTTAAACGCTGAAATGGACGGACTTAAACTGGACCACTCTTTCGCTGAATCGGTTCTTCACGCCGTTGGCCAACAGTTTAGTCTCCGTTGATGCCAGTTCTCCAGACCGTGTGCTTTTATTCGCCTCTGATGCTCCGCTGCCTCTAGACTTCAGACGGTCTGTGCTCGACGTTTAGATGAGCCTGGAAGGAAAATAGCGTTTTTCAGTCAATATTAACACCCTTGGCTCATCACCAGCCATGACAGACGCGGAGCTACAAACCTTTACATCCATCATGGATGCTCTCGTACGCATCAGCGTGAGTATTACTTGCATTATTTGCCTGTTACTGAGGAGTTTGACTCGTTTATCTGGGCCATATAGGCTTCATTCCTAACCTAGTTAGTTTTTTTTCGACACAAAAATAGCAGCCTACCTGTCGAACAGGCCACTTACTGGCCATTACAGCCTGAAAGTATGAAGCTTATTCCCATTTTCCCCGTTCCACCTTAAATGGTGCGGCGGTTGCGTTGTGATGATTGTGATTGTGAATGTAACTGCTGCACCTTTTAAGGTGGAACGGCTAAAGTCGAACAAGAGGTTAGCGAGAAGTAAATCAACTTTAGCCTCGTCCTGAGTTAAATTTTAATATGTAAATTGTTCCTAATTTATAATTAATAGCACATATTTGTAAGTATTAACCCTTTTTGAGTTGCTCAATAGACATTACAGGCTTTTTTCTAATATTCTTTCTATAAAGCCAGTAGCCTCATGGAGGCCTGTCAGGTGGTCTTGGCTTTAGTTCAACGGAAAAATGCCTTCGCTTTAGCCTGTATAGCTGTGCCATGCTCTCATATCTATAAACGGTAAATTACTACTTTAATGTCATTTTTACGGACAGTATGTTGTGAAAAACTATAGTATAACATACTGTAGACTGTAATTAGCACGTAAAGATAGAAGATGAACAATACAAATAAGAATATCCAGTAAAATACCGATAAAAAACAACAGGCCCTGAACGTGCTGGTAGGGAAGCTAGTTGCCATAGTGACGGAGCGTGTGAGGAAGGTCGATTCAATTTACCGAGTCGATTCTTTCGAACTGTCCGTTTCACTGAATTCAACCGATTCGACAAAGGTTGTTCTTAATAATGTGTTTTGTTTACGCTTTTATGGGGTTAAACTGTAAAACAGTACACAAAATATGTAGGTAAAATTCCAGTTTTATTAGTCTCTAAGCTTATACCACGAACACTGCGTAGGTGCTAAAACACGTCGTTTCAGTTTGATTGTTCAATTTATTCAAAAGAGTCGGTTCTTCAAGAAACATTTCTGGTCTGGATGCTGAATCATTTTATGAAACCTGAAATACATTTCTAGTTTTTTGTTGGCTTTTCTTTTCAAAATTTGATCCCTCGACGTTGTATTATTGTATAATACAACCCTCGACGTTGTATTATTGGTTGTAAATGACTTTTCTCTGTAACTTCCTGAGGTTTAAGCCACTTTTTCTATCACCTGAGACTTCTGATCTTTAGTGCTCGGAGAAAAGTGAAGGTGAAAAAATGGAGACCCTTGCGAATTGAATACAGAAATCGCAGTGTTCACTGTCCCAAATCACTGTTTTGTAGAAATGATCTAAAAATATATTTGAAGTTATGTAGTCCATCACCCACGATATGTTTCGTGTCCAAATTTAGCTTCATTGGTTTAAAACTGGAGCTACAAGGGTTGTTAGCTAATGTTGCTAACAAACACAAGAAGCCAATTCTTCATTCTTCCATTGCTGGTCCAAATTCTAGCACTCAGCTTCACAGTGTTGTTCCTTTTTATCGTTTACATTAAGTCATACTCTGTCCTAAAACACATCGACACAAGTCTGCACAACCCTAATGAAGACCTGGATCTGGTTTGAGCGGATTGAAGGAAGTTGTGGGCAAATATTTATAGAAGAGATTTTAGGTGACTACTGACTTCTACTATTTGTTAGCAGTGTTAGCCTCATAGCTCCAGTTCTAACGTAAAGAGGAAAAATCTGGACACCAGACATGGCTTGGCTAATCAACTATGTCATCGTTGAAGTAGAAAATTGTGTAGATTTGTTTTTTTGCCGAACTGATCTGTTCTGTATGTGCAGAGAGGCTTTCCACCAACTTTCTGTCCGTTAGTCTGTAATTATTAACCGTTCTGTTTTCCTCCAGTCCAATATGAAGAGCATGGAGCGCGAGCTGCGCTGTCCGGTGTGTGAGGAGATGGTGAAGCAGCCCATAGTCCTGCCGTGCCTGCACAGCGTGTGTGTGTTGTGTGCGGCCGAGGTGTTGGTCCAGAGGGGCTATCCTCCCCCTGAGTTACCCCCGGAGCCCAACACGCCCACGTCCAGCCCCAACACCCGCTCACCCCGGCAAGCCCGCAGACCCCCGCCAAAAACAGATCGCCTCGACCGCGTGCTCAGGACAGGTGTGTATGTGTTTGTATGTGTGCATATGAGCTTAGTTAGGCCCTGTTTACGCTTGGCATTAAAACGTACACTGTCAGATAGCCTTGATCAACTTTCCAGCTGAAGATATTCCATTCTGAAGATATTGAACTTTTAGATTTGAGAACCTATAAAGCTTGATTCCTGCATCTACCAGAGCTCATTTGGACTGTTTCAGCTGGTGGGGGTGCGCCTATATCGGCTCTGCACAGCCTAGTCATGCCTCCTTACATACCGCGCAACTATGGGAGATCATTTAGCTTTGCAACTTTGTAGAACTGCTGCTACATTTGTAGCTAAACTCCTAAACTGCATTTGACCCCCGGACACGTGTGGCCGTGGCTCACAATCTCCCGATGCGTCGGTGGGATGGCAGACATAACAGATTGGCAGTTTGTATTTCCCTTCAAACATGTTGAGCTGTTCAGTGATGCTGTGTGCAAGATACGGGAATCGGCTACCTCGGGAATACCTCGGGATCAGCTACATCTGTATACATTCCTGTTACAAACACGGATACAGTCTTTTAGATGCAGATGCAGGATGCATCTTGATGCCAAGTGTAAACAGGGTCTAGTTGTTACGATCCTGAAGCAGTAAAGCACACTTTGTGCTCGGACCTGCTTGTCTGCATTCAGGTTCTGGCATTCAGCTTTCAATACTGTCCCTGCCTCTCTCATTTAACAAGTTGTTATTTTTAATCATGAGACGATTGAGGACAACCTTGGGGCATAAGTGAGACAGAATGCGTACTGGCAATATAGAGCCATGCCAGCATGCCACTGAAATGGTTTAAAAAAGCACTGCGTAGATCGTGAAGGCCTGTTTTGCAATGACTCTTACACGAGCCTGATTTATAAATATATACAGTGCTGTACAGAAGTCAGAGGCCACCCTTCCTTTATTTCATTTCCAGTCAAGATGGCCATCAAGTATATTGAGTTAGTAATTGTTCTGAAAACATATATTTAACAGAGAATTTTACAGCTGCCTCAACAACTAAACATTATATCACACTTTTCAGCATTTAGTGTGTCACGCTTTGCCTTTTTTCAGCTTCTGTTCTTTTCAGGAGACTCACTTTCAGTTTTTCAAAAAAATCTGCAGGGACATTTTTCCACACCTCCAAAGTTCAGTCTCAGAAGTTGGTTTCATTTTCTCTTTCTCACGATCCAAGTCATCCCAAACACATTCAGTGATGTTGAGGTCTGGACCCTGGGGTGGTCAGTCCATTGTTCTGAGAAACACCAGCAGCGACAAAAAAATAAATTCTCAGTGAGGGCTTCTTGCCAGCTACACATCCTTTCACACCCACAGTGTTGAGTTGTCTTCTCACAGTGGAAGGATGGCTGTGGATGTTTTCAGATCTGAAGCAGCTTGATTTTCTCCTCTCTCTCAAAGATGAGAATTTTAAGTGCTGTTTGTCTGAACGGGACAGTTTTGGTGGTCCACCAAGTCTTGCAGGTGGTTGTTAGGAGTCTGATTTTCTCTGTAGCTTTTAATAATGAATTGAACTCCAGTTTTGGAAACTGGATTATCTTATATCTAATCTCCTCAGAAACGTATCCTGAAAATAAAATGAATAACTTATATTTAATGGCTGTTTTGACTGCAAAATAATTAAGGTTGACCTCTGACGTTTGCACAGTACTGCACATAGAAAGGGGGGAAGAGATCCAATCATACAAAAGAGCAAGTATAACGTTCTGCGTCTTGATTGGATTATATGTCTTAGACAGCAGCTGAATCAGCCTCGTGTTTTTATACAGTGACACCAGTGCAATGAGTAAGAGCACCCGACCTTAATGAAATGTAAAATGACATCATTAAGTATGACTTCTTCATTAACCACGTATTGCATTTCTGCATCTTTGTGTGTGTGCTGTTTCGCTAAACAGATGTACTTTTCTTTATTCTGCAGGTGTGTGTGTGTGCGTGGCAGCAGCTGGGCTAATTCTGAATGTGTCAGCACACCCAGTTTCTCCTCGTTCTCGTCTCCTTCCCTCTAACACTTTCTCTCTCGTCCTCAATTCAGCTCACACGAGATTAATGATTAAGTTTGCTTTATGATTGTCAGTACATGCACACATACACACATATGTAACCACACCCTGCCAGTCTTACTTAGGCTGATGTGCCAAAACATTATAATCACTTGCCAATATGCTGTTTGGTCCTCCTTGTGCCACCAAAACAGCTCCGACCCGACCTGACTCTACAAGACCTCTGAAGGTGTTCTGTGGAATCTGGCACCAAGACATTAGCAGCAGATCCTTTAAGTCCTGTAAGCTGCGAGGTGGAGCCGATACTTGTTCCAGCACATCCCCAGATGCTCCATTGGATTGAGATCTGGGGCATTCGAATCCAGGGCAACACTTTGAAGTCCTCGTCATGTTCCTCAAACCATTCATGAACAATGCGTGCAGTGTGGCGGGGTGCATTATCCTGCTGAAAGAGGCCACTGGCATCTGGGAATACCATTTCAAGTGGTTTTCTTGGTCTGCAACGATGTTTAGGTGTCAAAAATAGTCAAAATGACGTCCACGTGAATGCCTGGACCCAGGGGTTCCCTGCAGAACATCACCCAGAGCATCACACTCCTTCCACCGGTCTGTGTCCTTCCCACAGTGCATCCTGGTGCCATCACTTCCCCAGATAAACGGTACCCAACCGTCCACTTAAGGTAAAAGAAAATGGGACTCATTAGACCAGGCGACCTTCTTCCATTGCTCCAAGGTCCAGTTGCGATACTTGCATACCCATTGCAAGTGCTTTTGACGGTGGACAGGGGACAGCATGGCCACTTTGACATTAATGCACTGTGTGTTGACACACTGCACCCGGAACCATCGTGTTAGTTTATGTTATGCTGGTATGAGTGGATCAGACACAGCAGTGCTGCTACTACTTACGACTTACTGTCCAGTCTATTAGACGCTGCTACCTTGTTGGTAGACCTTGTAGATGTGAAGTTAGAGACAGTAGCTCATCTGTTGCTACACAGTAATCCTCTAGTCCTTCATCAGTGGTCACAGGAAACTGCCCATAGGATGCTGTTGGCTGGATATTTCTGGTTGGTGGACTATTCTTAGTCCATTAGTGACACTAAGATGTTTAAAAACTCATACCAGCACAACGCACACTAAAACAACCCCATCACGTCAGTGTCACTGCAGTGCTGAGAATGATCCACCACCCAAATAATACCTGCTCTGTGGTGGTCCTGTGGGGGTCCTAACCACTGAAGAACAGGGTAATAAAGTATGCAGAGAAACAGATGGACTAAGTCTGTGATAGCAGAACTACAAAGTGTTCCTATATGGTCAGTGGAGCTGATAAAATGGACAATGAGTGTAGAAACAAGGAGGTGAACTTAATGAAGTGGCTGGTTGGTGTATGTAAAGCTCTCAGCTGTGGAAAATAATTGTGGTCAGCTAAAATAATTGCATCAGGTGACTATGTAATAATTGTGACAGGCCTAACTAGTAGTATTTCTGGTGCTATACTGTCAGTGTGCCAACCTACTTGCCCTCAAGCTACAGCACTCTTCGACTTCTCTGCCAGTCAAAGCAGCATTACACCATTCTTTTAACAGTATAATTATTACTGTTACTATTAGTATTTAATTTGAAAGTGGCATTAAACCTGAATTGTTGCTACATTAAAAAATAAAAACCTCATTATTGTTAATCAACATCTTCAGTTTCTATGTGTGGCAGGCAGGAGTGGCCTAGCATCACCTGAGAGCTAGTCTTAGCAAGCCAGCAGATTAGGCCTTTCATTTCACCTGTGTGTGATTTACTACCTGCTACTTATTTGCCTCTCTGTTGCAGCTGCATGGTGGGAACCGAGAGAGACTGCCTGCGTAACAGCAGAGCCAGCCTAAGAACCTTCAACAAAGCAGGCTGAACGTTTTTCATGTCTTATAGTTGTGTCTTATTTCGATGGTGGCTGGAAAGCCAAGAGGAATCTTCATTAAAACCACAGCTCCTGTGTCCTCCCTCCTCTCTAAAACCAAGGGTCATTCACACTCTGTTTTAAGCAGTTGTTGTTTTGAAGCAGATGTCTGTTTTGAACCTAAAGTATTTGTTCATACCTTTTCCCTCCTCTCTCTATCTGCCTGTCTGTCTCTCTCTATCTCTCTCATCCTCTCCATCAGTTTGTGGAACATATCCGGGTCGTAGACGGAAGGACACTCCTGTTCTGATCATGATGTTCCCCTGTCCGACCTGTCGTTGTGACGTGGAGTTGGGAGAGCGGGGACTCATGGACTGTCTCAGAAATCTTACGCTGGAGCGCATCGTGGAGAGGTAAAACACGCACACAGCAAAACACTTAAAAATGATAGACTGACAAAACAAATTTATGCAATTTTGCCTTTACCACAAATACAGTCAATCAACAAGGACACATTTAAACACACATTGAAGCTACGAAACAAAAAAAATCTATAAAACGGACAAATTACAAAATCCAGCATCTGATATTTTTCTTGAAAATGTCTGCTGATGCCTATACATAAACATTTATGAAATCTAGACACTGAGATTACATCTGCCTGACCCAAAACTTGACCTGGACTTAGCACCACAGAGTCTCGACCCAAAACTTGACCTGGACTTAGCACCACAGAGTCTCAAGGCTTGACTCGCACCTCTGAGACTTGAGACTCAACTTGGACTTACACCACAAAGACTCGAGACTTGAGTTGGACTTACACCACAGAGACTCAAGACTTGACCCAGACTCATACCCCAAAGACTTGAGATGCAACTTGGACTTACATCACTGAGACTCGAGGCTCGACTCAGACTTGTACCCCAAAGACGTGAGAGTCAACTCGGACTTACACCACAGAGACTCAAGGCTCGACTCCGATTTGTACCCCAAAGGCTTGAGAGTCAACTCGGACTTACACCACGCAGACTCAAAGCTCAACTCAGACTTGTGTCCCAAAAACTTGAGAGTCAACTTGGACTTTCACCCCAGAGACTTGAGAGTCAACTCGGGCTTACACCCCAGAGACTCGAGGCTTGACTCAGATCTGTACCCCAAAGACCTGAGAGTCAACTATGACTTTCACCCCAAAGATTTGAGAGTCAACTCAAACTTGTACCTGAAAGAATTGAGACTCAACTCGGTCTTACACCACAGAGACTAGAGGCTCGACTCAGATCTGTATCCCAAAGACCTGAGAGTCAAGTATGACTTTCACCCCAGAGACTTGAGGCTCTACTCAGACTTGTACCCCAAAGACTTGAGTCACCTTGGACTTTCACCCCAAAGACTTGAAAGGTCAACTCTGACTTTCACCCCAGAGACTTGAGACTCAACTTGGACTTACACCACAGAGACTAGAGGCTCGACTCAGACTTGTACCCCAAAGACTTACACCACAGAAACTTGAGGCTTGACTCAGATTTGTAGCCTAAAGACATGAGAGTCAACTAGGATTTACACCACAGAGGCTTGAGGCTTGACTTCACATGAAGCAGCTTATTCACACCTCTCATTTGAAATATCAGTCAGAACTAAACATCTGTCCAACGCCAGCAATTTTTTGTAAGCCATTATCTGTGGATACTAATATGAATCATGCAACATCGGCTATCTCTAGTGTTAAACTTAAGAAGCAGACTTTAGATACCCAACATGTCTTGGCTGGTCAGCTGTGTATGAGGTAAATCTTATTTTGTTTTTGCTTCTCTAACATACAGAAGGCAGACTTGCACTTTATAGTGCTGAGCTTACACCCAAACTGAGCCCTAACTTTAGAGTCGTTTTAATTTGGTCGAATACAAGCGGGGACCATCAAAATGTCCCCATAATGTCCAAGTTTTCACAGGAGTGTGGGGAAATTTGTTTGACATTTGATAGTGTCATTTTGCACAAATACACTGACTTCCTGGATTCATTAGATGTTTCATCAGCTATTCACAGCATAGCACAACACATTCATTACGTTCTGAAGAATTCCTGTGAAAAGATGGAGAAATGCGGTTGCACTGGTTGGTACAGCTATTTCTAGGCAGTGTCCCGTTTCTTCTGACAGCGTTTTGTTAGCAGGGCGTAGTTTTTCATGCCTGAAGAACAATACAAAGCCACAAACTGGCTTCAGTAGCATAGCGGAGAGGCTAAGCGTAAAAAGTACTGCTGCAAAACGAAAGAAACGTGCCCTTTCAGACAGACGAGAAAGCTTCGCTTGGCTTTTCTTGGCAACAGACAAAAAGAAAGTGTCCACTTAGCCCTCCCAATTCTTTAAACTGAGAAATGTGCTTGTCTCGTCCTGGCCCGGAAACACCAACCGCAGAAGAACTAGCACAGACACTGACCCGCACTTAATTAAGGATCAGCAAAGTGAGTGGGTTGGAAGAGAGAAAAGAAAGAGAGGGCGAGAGAGGGATGGGGGT
>JAILXH010230931.1:0-25388 GCA_023558415.1 Piaractus mesopotamicus | reverse complement strand
TATTATTGTTAAATGGGAGTGTCTAGGAGCAACAACAGCTCAGCCATTAGGCAGTACACCATGCAGACTCACAAAGCGGGGCTACCGAGTGCTGAAGCATGTAGCACATAAAAATCATCTGTTGCATTAATCATCTATCCTCTGAGTTCCAAACTTCCTCTGAAAGCAACATTTGTGCAAGAGCTGTGCATTTGGAGCTTCATGAAATGGGTTTTCATGGCAGAGCAGCAGCACACAAGCCTAAGATCACTATGTACAATGCCAAGCGTCTGCTGGAGTGATGTAAAGCACACCACCACTGGACTCTGGAGCAGTGGAAATGTGTTCTCTGGAGTGATGAATCACGCTTCACAATCTGGCAGTCTGGCGGATAGATCTGGGTTTGCCGGATGCCAGGAGAACACCGTCTACTGGAATGCACAGTGCCACAAGTTTGGTGGAGAAGGGATAATGGTCTGTGGCTGTTGATGCTACAGCATAGAAAGACATTTCAGACAGTTTTATCCTTCCAAATCTGTGGGAACAGTTTAGAGAAGGGCCTTTCCCAGTGTTTCCTCTAGGACTTTTTTCAGCAGTGGTGGCAGGCCTTCTCATTCAACATCAGTGCCTGATCTCACAAATGCTCTTCAGTCACACTCCAAAATCTTGTAGAAAGCCTTCCCAGAAAAGTGAAGGCTGTTAAAGCAGCAAAGGGTGTGTGTGAGGGGGGAGGGGGGGGGGGGGCATGACATGTCCAGCAAGCTCATACAGGTGTGATGGTCAGGAGTCTGCAAACCTTTGACCATATATTGTAATTTTAGGCATGATGGTAATTGGTGGGGTGTAAACTTCCATTTATTGAATTACTTATTAGTTACATCAGCCTTGCAGCTCCGGTACAAAACTAAAAAAGCAAACTTCAGACATCAAATATGTCTCTATTCTCTATCTACATCTTGTCCAAATTTGTTTTTTTTAACTTAACTGTTCCTAACATAATGTATATTTTGCGTGTGTGTTTGTGTAGGTGAACAGTGCCGTGGCTAAAGAGCAGCTGAATCAGTGTGTGAGTGAGCTGCGGGGGGTGCTAGCTGAGAGGCAAGGAGCTCTGGCTAAAACTGTAGAAGGAGCCAGGGCTCAGAGGGCTGAAGCTTTAAACAGTCAGCTCTCAGAGAAACAGAGCCTGCTTGAAAACGCTGGACTCCTCACCTACACACAGGAGCTGCTCAAAGAAACTGACCAACCCTGCTTCGTCCAAGCTGCCAGAATCACCCACAACAGGTCAGAGAGTGTGTGTGTGTATGTGTGTGTGTGTGTGTGTGTGTGTGTGTGTGTATAAATACACTTTTGAAGCTGATTTTTTGCAAACATGTAGTGTGTTACTTTTTAAAACATCAGTGTGTCCAGTTAAAGACATGGACCCCTTAAACTGTAAAGTATATGGGTCAACAATTTAAATTCCTCACGTTCGTAACTACAGAACTTAGAGAGTAGTTTCATAGCAGATACTAGAGTAGTAAGCCTGGGCTTAAGGTGCTAACATAAGCAGTGCATTAAATGCATTAATTTTTAAACACAAAGATATCTTCTGATACATGCAGCATGTGAGCAGCTGGGTTTCAGCCTGTACTACTATGAATAGTCTGTAGAGACAAACTAGTAAAATGTGTTATTAGTGTTAAAAAATTAGTGGCATTAATAGTTTATCGTGTCTACGCTGTTCTCACTTTGAAAGCTGTACACATTAGTCTACAGATGAAACTGCCCTATTCACTACAGTGAAGTTTTTTGGAAGTTAATTTGTAGTGGTGGCCAATAAACATAATGAATACAATCCAGTACTTTTATAATCCCACAGTGCACCGTAATTAGGTACTGTACAAATTGTGTACCCTATAATAATGTTCTATGTAGAGTACTCCAACATAGAGAATAGTGATTAAGGACCATTTCTGTTCCCTGTTATAGCGTTCCATGTAGTGCTTCAGTGGAGTGAACAGTGATTAGAAGTCCATGTCTGTTCCCCATGATATTGTTATAGTGATCCAGTGTAGGGAATAGTGTTTAGGGTTCTGAACTCTGGTCCTGCTCTGCCTGTTTTATTGGTTTATCTGTTCCCAACACACCTACTTTAAGTCAAGAATGGCTTGTTAATCAGTGGATTTGTTGGATCGGGTGTGTTGGGAGCAGTAAAATAAATGTAAAAAATGTACAGGGCAGGGGGTACTCCAGGACCAGGGTTAGATACCAGTGTTCTAATCTAACAAATAGTGATAAGGGGTCCATATCAGTTCCCCATAGTACTGTTCTATTTAGTGCTACAATGTAGGGAATAGGGATTAGGGGACAATTTCTGTTCCCTATGTAATAGCGTTCTATATAGTGCTCCTGATTTTCAGATTTTCGAATAGTGATCAGACCGTTTTGAATGAATGTCAAATGATTGAATGTCAGTGAGTGACAGATGTTCAGTGGGCTTTATAGACCCATGTTGTAGTTGTGAATTTTGTTTTCTGTGCTTCTCCGTTGCTCAGGCTGGTGAAGGCGATAGACAACTTGCAGCACTTTTCCCTCACTGCTGATCCCTCATTCCGACACTACCATATGGACGTCTCCAGAGAGCTCAAGCTGCTCTGCAGCATGGACTTCATACAAGGTTTCTGCATGAGCCACCAAACTAAAACACGTCCTCACTGTAGAGTTATTGGAAATGAACATTTGTTCTTAAATATAACAAAAAATTGGTCAGGTCTACATTCAAATTCGCACCTGATAAAGGTGATTAATTGTGATGAGTTAATCACTTGCGACTGCTAGCCTTAAACTAGTCTCTGTATTTTCTCTCCTGCAGCTCCATTGGCTCCTGTAATCGACACTCAGAAGACTCTGGCCTATGACCAGCTCTATCTGTGCTGGCGGCTCCCCCAGGACTCCGCCCCCGCCTGGCACTACTCAGTTGAATATCAAAAGAAAGTGGGTGGAGCTGGACCGCTGTGGGGCGGGGTCAAATCTGAAGGCACGGGAGGTGGCAGTAGTCCATGGCAGCGATTGGAGGAGGTGGGCGGGACCAGTGCTGTGATTGACAGGCTGGAGATGGACAGTGTGTATGTGCTGAGGGTGAGAGGCTGCAACAAGGCGGGGTATGGGGAGTACAGTGAGGAGGTGTATCTTCACACACCGCCCGCACCAGGTAAGACACACCTACACACACGCTCATAAACAATAGCGGTCAAAAGTTTGGGCACACTGTATTGAATGTATTCGGTAGGCTTATGCTTAAATACTTGAAAATTGTTTAGAGGACAAATAGAAATAGTGAAATTGTATGTATGAATTGCTGCCTGTTGGAAAAGCATCCCAGATGGCTGCTAATGAAGGTGCTTGAGAGAATGCTAAGAGAGGGTAGAGCTGTATCAAGGCGTGCAGGGGCTTCTATAAAGAATCGTAGGCTATGTATACACAGCAGGTAAAAGTGGCCAAATCTGATTTTCTCACCGAATCCAATGTTTTTGTTTGGCTGTTCACATTATCTTTTAAATGTGACCTGTATGCGACATTAGTCTGAACAGATCAGCTCCCAAACCGACCCGCATGCGCAAAAGAACAGAGCTTCACGTGGCGGTTTGTCCGGAGGTAAACAACCATGATGGCCAGCGAACGCCTGTCGCTCCCGGAGCTTTCGGTTTCGTCTTTCCAGCATCACAGGAGCAATTATGAAGTTCCAATGGTTGACAGCTGAGCTCATCACCCACAGTGTGTTTGAGTTCGCCGTAAAAAGGGCATGTTATTCGGCCACGGCCACTTCTTTGGTTCGTGTCCTCGGATTCTTTAAACTGTTCTCTGACGCTGCAGCCTCAGTCTCCTCTGTTTCGTTCAAAACCTCTTCGAACACAGAGTGGTTGCGATGAGTTTCTTCTAATTTGTTGGAACAGAAACATCGGCCTAAATGTTTGAGTCTCAGCAGCGCGAAATTATGACGAATGTCGAGTTGGACTGACGTAAAAGTCGTATGAATTCTGATCTGGCTGTTCAGACTGAGTCGCATTGCCACAGACTGGATACGTATCGGATTTCAGTACCACATATGAAAGTATCTCAAATCGGAATTAAAATTTCATATTCAATGCAATTTTTGCAGTTTACACTGCCACACAGATGACACACCTGTGTCACATATGAGGAAAAAGATTGGATTTGGGCCACTTTTACCTGCTGTGTAAACGTAGCCTTAGATAAAGGTATTATAGGTGTAGATAAATGAAAGATCATTATATTTCATAATAAAGATGGTTCCTTAGTCACCGTCTATGGCCAAAACTGTGCCCTAGTTACTTATCCATGTAGTAAGAAGTATTTGTGGAGAATATGCTGTGCACTCTTACAATCCCACAATGCACTACATACAGTACAAACTGGGGGTCGATCCGATATTTATCACTTTTCTAATCATCGGAATCAGCCTTATAACTTGTTTCCTTGCCGAAAAGGCTTGAATGTCGAATGCAGCCGCGACAGAGATACACACTGTAGGTTGGCTCTGTGTGCCACGTCTAAGCCTTATTGGATTGGTCGACATTAGTATGACATGTCGAGCCCAACCAGTCAGCCTAGGCTGTTGTTTTCCAAATGTGCTCAATGCACTTTAATAGAGGAACAAAAGTGGATAGGAAGATATTTATTGAATTACAGTTTTTATCTATTAAAATTTAAAAATGTGTTGTTCATCATCCTTTCCAAACATTTATACTATTTGGAAGCTTAGAATACTTTTCTTTTATAATATTTAATGGTTAGTATTTGTATTTCATAAAAATATATGCGTACTTAACGTTCGGGTTACGTAGAAATTGTGTTCCTGTTAATTTTAACCTTAAAAAACAACTAATGGCAAGTATATATCAGCATATCAGCCCCATATATTGGTTATTCGTCTTCTTGTTTAAGAATAATTGGTAGTGATATCGTCCCTGAAATAATATATTGGTCAACCCTTAGTACACATAAAAAGTTTTGTGGTCACTGCATAGTTCCATATGTGTTCTTTCAGGCTAGTTCTAATGTCTGCATTTATTCCTAAACAAAAGTTAAAATAGGTAAACATAAGGAAAACATCATATGAGTTGGTGTGTTCAAACTTTTGACTGGTACTGTAGATACATACATACAGTGTTCCAGTGTTTCTCAGTCTAGTCTTTGTCTGGTAACATATGACTCAATACCACAGATGGTAATTCTTCAAAAAGAAGAGAAAACCTGTCAATTCAAAACATGCTTATAATAGAAGTCAATGGGCAGATGCCAAAACTATTGTCTGTGGTAATACAGTAGGCTACAGTATGACGTAGAGATTAGGTTGAAAAACACCAGATTATTCTGTTAACCTATAAGCCCAGTTTGACTGTTGAATTGTATATACTTAATATGGATCATTCTACCGAACCGAAAGCCATTTTGGATTTTTAACTTGGACTTTAGACTAAAATCCTTTTGCTTTGAGTGACTTTATACCTCAATTATGTTTACTGTATTAAAATAAATGATTTTTAAATAAATAAATTTTTGTAACTAACAAAACAGTCATAACACTAACGAAACTTTACAAATGTTTCAGCAGTAACTGTTTCAGTAGCCAGTACATGACTGGCAAACACAGCTTTGAACAGTTGTACACGCATGAAGTCGTAATATTTTTGTAAAACTCTTTGATTTTGTTTATATTTGTCTTTTACTATTTCAGTGCCCTTTTAAATAGATCATTACATAATCCTTGTAAATATCTATGGCTACATTCACATTACCAGGTTGAAGTGGCGCACATCCGATTTTTTGCCCTAATGTGACTCAGATCTGATGTTTTCAGGGCTGTGTGGAAATGCAAATCTGATCTTTTCAAATCAGACCTGATTCACTTTCGTATGAGGTCCTAGATCGAATACATATCCGATTAGTGGCCATGCGACCGCAATGTAATACGCTCAGATCGGAAATTCATGCGTTTTTTTTTTCACTGCGCGTGCTCCATCATTCAGCGTTACCATGGCAGCAGCGCCGAACAGACGTTAAACCTGTAAACGGTGGAAAAGCAACACATCTCACCTTTTTCTCCTTCGTCTCGCTCTAATAATGAAGCTGAGAGCTGATCAGAGTTAATTATATTCAGCGAAGCTCGTTCTGCTCGTTAGTTTGTGCTGATGATGCACATGATTCATTCACGTCATTAATGAGTAGGATGTGCGCATGTGGGTCATTTCAGGACACCAGTTCGTTCACATTTATGACAGATTTGAATCCCTTACCTAAACGAGTGTGAACCATCATGTCAGAGAGATCGGATTTGGGCAGTGAGTTGTTTACTTAGTTGTTTTATTTTCCTAATAATTTTTTTTCACTGTGGGGCCACAATTTGAACTAATCCGGTAGAATGGTCCATTTACACTCACTGCCATATCTTTTCATTTTGAATTCACAGTTTTCTTCATCCATCTCTGCACTTTTGTTTTTCTCTTTTCCATCCACCTTTACCTTTTTTGTTATCCATCCTCATTCTACTCGCCTTCCTGCCTCCTCACTTCTTCCCTTCCTCCACTCGTCCAGCTTTTCTGCTGCCTTCTCTCGCCGGATGTGCCTTCCATTTCTCATGTCCTAAAACAGAAACTACGCATCCCACTCGTGTTCCCACCTCTCTCTCTCTCTCTCTCTCTCTCTCTCTCTCTCTCTCCCTCTCTCTCTTTTGCTTTCTCTCGCTCTCATGCGTCAGCACACTCATCCAGCATCTCCTATTTTTTGTTCTTTCCTCATGTTTTCTTTTTCACTCCTTCTTTCGTTTCCCTTCGTTTTCCTCCACCTCGGCTCTGATCTGTATTCCTGTTTGAACTGGAATATATCAGCTTGACCTTCTCTGAATCCTGGAATATGTTCAGTAGCTGGGTTTCCATCCACTTTATGCGCATTAAATGGAAACGTGTTAAAAAAAAAAAAAAGTTTGCGAATTTTGCTAATTAGCATCGACTAGGCGCTTGAAAACAGCTCCTGCTTTTACCTCCCCAACCCAAACTTGATGAACAGAGTTGACTGAGGATCAGGGTGATGGCATTTCCTGCCAAAAATGAAAGCATATCGTTCAGACAACACCTTTTCAAACTCGGGCACGCTTCTGTCCATTGTTTCCTATGAAGCAACTTAAAAGCGCTCAGCTAGGCCGTGCAGCGTGTTTCGCGCTTTTAAACTGCATGTTTAGGCCCGAAACATAATTAATGCAAGGACGCGAACGCAGATGCTTCAGGCTAATCAAAGCCAACATAATTGCGTTTAAAAATGCATCACAACACATTTCATAGCGCAAGCGTGAGCTTGCATTCTGAGCTTTGCAGCAGGGGGGGCGCTGTAACGACAGCCAAGTCTGTCCCAGCGGTCTTGTACCACCAGCGTGCTTTCTCAACTGCCAAAGCTGACGAGCAGTTGAGTCTCACGCAAAGATGGCTTACGTAAACATAAAAACATGATCCATCATCGCCTTTCCATTCCAACAGAAGAAGTAGAGCGGCTCTCTCTCCTCTACTTGTCCACGTCTAGCTGTTGAGGCTGTTGGAATGACGGTAGATCCTCTCTGTTTTGTCCTCTATCGCCCCCTTCAGTACTGAGTGTTTTAACCACCACAGCAACACAAGAATGCACGGTGAGTTCGCTGAGAAGGACCGGGCGTTAGCCAAGCGCTGTCATTTCCGTTCGTGTGCTTGCGTTGAGCATGTTTCTGGCCTTAGGTTGGTACATCGTCAACTTTCATGCTGAGCCCCCATAAAATCGCCATACATCACTCGCAGCTGACCACCCTGTATCGTAGATGCCTTGGTTGTGTTCAGAATAGCCCACATACTGCTTGCGTACTAAGTGTGCCGAAAAGTAGTAACCAGTACGTGACCAACGTTTCACCAAAGATACCAGGAGGATGTGCTACTTGTAATATTCCAGTATGCAACCAGCGATATTTTCGTGGTCGCGTCACCATAAAAGGAGCTCGATTTACAGCAGAGTTTACGAGAAATTCAAACATAACAGACAGAACATTTCCAATAACACTAAAATCTTGTTGTATTTGAAGCTATAATGTCAAATGCCCCGAAGTATTATGGTGTTGTCTGAATGCTGCTTGAGTCAGATTTTAATTGAAAAAAGTGTTTGA
This sequence comes from Piaractus mesopotamicus, assembly GCA_023558415.1. Classification (NCBI taxonomy): domain Eukaryota; kingdom Metazoa; phylum Chordata; class Actinopteri; order Characiformes; family Serrasalmidae; genus Piaractus; species Piaractus mesopotamicus. Next base: position 17,230 of record JAILXH010230931.1, on the reverse strand, counting down.
CGTGTTTTATGCGCATCGCAAACATTTCGGTTTACATTTCCTTTTGTTTGGCATTCTTTTGTTTCTAGATGATTGATTTACGTTCAGCAGGTTATTATAATTCTTATGTCTGATGACGGCACAGAAGCGACGCAGCGACGATGTGAGATGAAAAAAAAGCGAAGATGCTAACATGGCTAACGAATGGAAGATAGTAGCTACTAATACTGACTCAGTTTGTGTGAACTTCAGCATTAAAATCAGCTTTCGCATAAAATGGCTCAGATGGAAACCTGCCTAATGTTCCTGCTTTCCTCTCTCCTCCTCTTCTGCTCCTCGTCCTCCCCTTAAATGGCCCTCCCAAACCCTCTTTTATCCCTCTATACTCCTGCTTCTCTTTCTTCCCCTCTTTTCTTTGCCGCTTCCTTTTTCTTCGCATTTCCTCTCCTACTTTCTCTCTCTTTGCGTTTGCCCTCCTCCTCCTCCCCTCTTTCTTTTCCTTTCCCGCACCCCTCTTTCTCTGTCTCTCCCGCGTCTCTCGCTCTCTCTCCCATCTCCCTCTCTCTCTCTCTCCCACTCCCTCCCTTTCTCTCTTCCCCTCTCTTGCCCCTCTTGCTCTTTCCCATCTCTCTCGTACACTCTGTCCTCTTTCCTCTCTCCTACCTCTCTTTTTTCTGTATTCCTCTCTCTCTCCTGTCTATCTGTTTTTGCTTTGTCTCCTTGTCTCCTCTCTCTCTTTCACTCTCTCCCTTTTTCTCTCTGTCTTCTCTCTTTTTCTCTCTCCCTCTCTCTCTCTGCTTTCTGTTTCTCTCTCTCTCTCTCTCTCTGTTTTTTCTGTTATCCTCTCTCTGTCTTTTCTTTCTTTTTTCTTTCTGTTTATCTCTCTTTCCTCTCTCTCTTTCTCTACCCCTGTCTTCTCTTTTTTCTCTTTCTGTTTATCTCTCTCTGCTTTCTCTCTCTCTTTTCTCTCTCCCTCTGTCTTCTCTCTCTTCTCTCTCTGTTTCTCTGTCTCTGTTTCTATCTCTCTCTGTGTCTCTCTCCCTTCTCTCTCTCTGTTTTTCCCTCTCTCTCTCTCTCTCCCTCTCTCTCTCTCTCTCTGTGTCAGTGTTGTCGTTCTGTCTGGACTCCCGTTGGGGTTTACATGCGGAGCGGATCGCTCTGGGTAAAGGTCAGACGTACGCCCGCAGCGTGCCCGGACTGACCCTTTTGCAGGCTGCTGACCGTGCCCTCACTTCCTGCCACCTGACCTCTGACCTCCTGGTGGCTGACGTGTCCGTCACTCAGGGCCGTCACTACTGGGCGTGCTCAGTGGAGCCCGGCTCCTACCTGGTCAAGGTGAGCGCGCAGCAGATCGGACGGCACAAACGTTACCGTTCAAATACAGCGAGGAGTGGTGATGTAATGCTGACTGACAGTGAACTGTGCCTCTGTGTATGTGTGAGCAGGTTGGCGTTGGTCTGGAGGCAAAGCTGCAGGAGTGGTTTCACTTACCACAGGACATGGCCAGTCCACGGTAAGGATCCTGACGACAAAAGCCGTTATTGTCCATTGTCAGGGCATAGCAAGTTCACGTTTACAGCAAAAACAGTCAAACACCAGTGCTGTTCTCAAGCAGAACACAATAAATCTGTTCAGCCAATCAGTGCACAGTATTCGGGTCAGGTGACACAAACTGTTTTGGGCAAAATCTCAAATGGCTCCTTTCTCTCTACAAAGTACAAAGACGTAGGACTAAAAATAGTTTTTAAAATTAACGGCTACTTCATCTAAACAGAGCACAGTGTGTCTAACAAAGAACCAGCACAGATTCAGCCATGTGTGCACAATTCATACTGGACATAAAGTGCAATATTTTGGGTGTAAAAGCCAAAATTTCATTACTCACATTCAGCCTTTGGATGTTCCAAGGTATGATCTCATATTTGTTTAATATTTGCCATTAATGGGCTATTTTTTTTTTATTATTAGCAATTTACCTGCTTGTTTTATGTTAAAGAATGTTAAATGTTGCACTTAAAAGACATTTATATCCATCACATGGCTTTGTCTGAAACATGAAATGACCATTGGAGTTACCTGCTTTTGCTAGCAGTGTGGACTCGAGTCAAATCGACAAAGTCTTGCAACTCGACTTTGACTTAAACCCCAATAACTCAGACTTCAGCCTTAACCCTGCATTCAGACCTTGACATCATAACAATAGAAGAACCCTTTTTTTCGGTCCTCTTCAGAAAGGTTCTATGTACAACCATCTACAGCACATTCTTAAGAGCCCAAAGAACCCTTTAATTACGGAAAGGGTTTTTTTTTGAGTGTTCATGGTTCTTTATATAACCATTTTCCTTACTAAAGAACCCTTTAAAAACCATCCGTTTTTTAAGAGTGTGGTTATCTGTGTACCCAGGAATTTTGTATTTTAGTTGGAAGGGTAAAAAAACATATATATGTTAATAATACAAAATGAATATACAGCCATGCACTGCTAACGTGCTGTCATTAAAAGGCTATAGTACTGTTATCTTTGTTCAGTATTATGGCCTTAAATTAGCTGAAGAATGCAGACTGACTTGTTTAGGACTCGAAGATTAGGACTGTTGACTTGGGACTCGACTTGAGACTTGCCTTCACTGGCTCTGAACTTGAATCGAGACTCGACTCTCTTGACTTGGGACTTGTTCCCACCTCTGGCTTTTGCCAAAAAAGGTAGAGACATCCAAATGTAGCACATGGCAGCCAGTCAGTACAGAGTTCATTAACATACACTATACAGCCAAAAGTACTTAAGCGACTTGCATGCTAATAGTGCACTTGGTACTGGAGAAACTTGAAGCCTCGTTCACATGCTTTGCATATTACAAAACAAGGCGATTTCCGTCATTATAGCGAATTCATGCTGAAATTCAGCTGTAGTTGCTGAATAATGTAACATAATGTAAAAACTAACATTTAATACTATTATTATTATTTAATATAAGCATGATTTAATACTGATTCCACTCAGTTCTCTTTGAACTTTGTGACGCATCATCCTCATATGATATAAGTGTGTCCTTAAGTGATAAGGAAAATATGTTGGAAAATTGTCATGTAAACATAAAAACCACACAAATGTCGCTTTGTTTCGCGTCTCTCCTTTCTCTGTAGGTACGACCCTGACAGTGGCCACGACAGCGGCGCTGAGGATGCTCAGGACTGTCCTCCTCCGTTCTGTTTCCTGACCATGGGCATGGGCAAGATTCTGCTGCCCAAGTCTGCCTCGTCTAACGCATCGTCCGCCCCCCTCACCGCCCCCCTGCCACCCCGCCTCGGGGTGTGCCTGGACTTCGAGAAAGGACGGGTCACTTTCTACGACGCTCACTCGCTCCGGGTGTTGTGGGAGGGGACTGTTGATTGCTCCGCCCCCGTCTGCCCTGCCTTCTGCTTCATTGGTGGAGGGGCTCTTCAGCTGCAGGAGCTGATAGCCAATCGCAGCACGGAGCAAACCCCGCCCAGAAGAGTAACCATCCAGTCACGTGCTACCAATCTCAGTAACTGAAACGACCGCTATGATAAATTCTTCAGGATAATCTTTAACGACAAGCACCTTTAAAGTCTTTTTATTTTCATTTTTTATTTTTGTTTAGTATCTTTTATGCTTGTGTTTTTTTATTTATGCCTCACGGATTTTATAATAAGGTCCGCTTATGCATTATAATGCGTAGATACTTCAGCATGCCAACTATGTACACTGGCGATAATTAGAAGGCTAAATAATGAGAAATCGATTGACGATGCTTAACAAAAACAACGTATGTCATTCGCTGCATGAATGTTACGATTCAGCTTTAGGCATATATAAAAAAAGTAAGTATATAAATGAATGATTTCTCATTATTTATGACATATTTTTACATAGTTAGGCTGTGAAGCACCTAAAATGGGTATGTTAATAATTTGTAAATAGACTGAAAGTATTTCTGATTTTGTGCTTTTTATAGGATTGTTTAATTGCCTTGGATACGTTTGGGTCTTCACTAGGCTAGAAATATCTAGTTTTGTTGCTGTGTCATAGTCACGAGAGTCCTGTTGACATTTGTTCGTAACAAAACGTCTCCCTGACATTACATTGATTGTATCTACAATACTTAGAGCCAGGTTGTCTAAAGGTTTAAGCATATCGTTGCTGTCGTACAAAACCTTGTACCTTCTGAATGGTAACTATATAAGGGAAGGAAAAAAATGTTATAATGTCCGTTAATGTAACAAGATTTTATTCAATTTTATTGGCCTGTTTGTTGTGAAATGTTCACACAATGTGAATGACTGCTGGTGTATGTTTTAAAGAGTAACTACACCCCACTATTTTCAGCCAAATACATTCCTTGCTTATCTTTGAAATATGCTCAAAAATGGGAAGACCACGATGGGAGGGACACTGCAGTGATGTTCGGGTTTGGAGGTGGGGCTGCGAGGGAAACCGGGCAGGCTGGGCTGCTCTGTTTTTAAAGTTAACGTTAGCTACCAAAAAATATGGAGAGTGACGGAATCAAACGGCGCTTTTGCAACTGAGAGGTCTTACGAGAAGATTTTTCTCAACTACCATCCCCATCTTCGTTGAGGGAAGGTGTTTCTGATCAGGCAGTGTGTCTTCAGCCTTAACAATATGAGCCACTGTCTCAAGCTGCTTAAGAGTTAACATAGTGCCAGAAAATGATTAACAGTGAGCGGCAGAGGCGCCGAACGGTAGAACATTCCTTACAACCGTGACAGCCAGCTTCTAATTATCTGTCCAGCAGGTCCATATTCAGTAAAACAATGAAAAAGAAAGGCTGTAAGGACGAAAGGTCGACAACGTTTTGCTTTCCATAGTTCCAGTGTTGCTTGCTGTTGATTTCTGTTTAGTGAGTGCGGCGCCCAAGGGTTTGATTTGTGAAGGGAAACGTGAATCGGATGCAACAGGGCAGCTTTATGGAGACTCGCAAGAATCCTCACTCAATGGGTCCTTCAGGTTACCTACTCATACGTCGAACATTATCAATAAATGTGCTAATGATAACATCTTTATTACAAGTTAAGCTTAGATTAACTAGGTTATTTACAGTTGTTAGACATCCGGAATATCGCAGCCTTGTGAGGTGGTGCTGGGGGTGTTTAGCTCAGCGCGTGAGTGTGGTCATCTCCTATCTAGGCTCCTTTTTCTTTATATTTATGAGTGCGGCACGAGTATGGCGTCAACAGGGGCGGTAACCTTGGTTGACTGATTTGCATACCGTGAGGTGTCATCGTACCAAGTAAGCAGACACACCATCCGCTCCTATAGCAGAGTTGAACCAGAGGGGCACTGCAGAGGCAGAACTGACCACGATAAAAATGATATTTTTACAGTTTGGAAAGACGTGTTCACATTTTAAGCAAGGCTGGTATATTTTATTGTTATAGAGCAGTGCATTTCAGCTGTTAATGAAAAAAAATGGTCTTAGGGCGTAGTTACTCTTTAAACAATGTGAAAAACAAAAGAAAGGTGCAAGCGTTGGCCTTGTTGTCAAGAGATCACAAGTTTGATACACAGCCTTTTGGCAAGGTGTCCAAGATTTTAACCTACTTTTTTGGCATAATTTGAAAATTACAGTTGCCTTTGTTGTGTTAATAATTTCCCGATGAACAGAGCAACAGAAATGGTAAAAAAATATGTATTTTTTGTTATCATTTAGTGCCGACAAGTGCATTCCGACTCTGGCGACCATAGGGACGGCTTCTCTTGTCTTCTGTTTGGGTCTTCAGCCTTCTGAGTGACCGGTTCATGATTCCTCTGATTGTATCCATTCATCTTGTAGCTGGTTGTCCTCTTCATCTATTACCTTCAAGCCTAATGGCCTTTTCCAATGAATCGGTTCTTCTTGGAATATATCCAAAATAAGAGAGCTTCAATTTGGTTACCTGGGCTTCGAGTGAGACCTGAGGCTTCGTTTGTTTACTGTCCAAGGTACCCTCAAAAGTCTTTGCCAACACCAAAGTTCAGACATCAATATTTTTCCTGTCTCGCTTGTTCATTGTCCAGTTTTCCCATCCATAAAGAACCTCGCTGAAGACCACAGCCCTGGACAATTCTGATCTTTGTTTGTAGAGACAGATCGTTGCACTTGAAGAACTTTTCAAGCTCTTTCCTGCTTGATGTGCTGAGGTCCAGTCTGTGTCCTACTGGAACGTTTGTTGATTACTGTAGGCAAAAGCTGTCCACCATTTCCACATCTTCTCCATCAGTGGTGATGTTAGCAGCCTTTCCTGTTGTCATAACTTCTTTTTCTTAAGTCTTCTTGGTGTTGAGCTGAAGTACTGTATTTTCACTCTGGTCCAAAATAACTGGGAATGAAATCTTGTTACATTAAACAGAGTTATGGAAAAACTGTAGTTTGGGGGGGAGGAACATGCCTGAAACCGAAACCTCTTCACATCCTTACCCTCTGTTTCCCATGACAAAGTTCTCGTAATCCCCACCACCACCCCGTCTCTTCCATGTGCCTCAGTCCTATGACAGTTTTATCACTGTTACAAGGGGTCCGGCCTTCTAGCTACAGGCAGTAGCCACCCAGAACCACATGCCAGGTTCTCAGAGTTCTCCCCCTCCCTCAGTCAATCTTCCCTGATGGTTGAGAAGCGTTCTAGCCATACTGTTATTGTGATAGCAGTTTTTTTTTTTAACAGCACAACAACTGTATTATTCCGCTGAGCACTGCTTGCCAAGTAATGACTGCTAATGCTTCTACTTTATCATATGCAAAACCAAAAAATGACATACATATTTGACTCTTTCCTCGATTTCTCATTAACAAACCTACATTTTCTCACCCCTGAGAAGAAGCCAGCAAACGACAATTAAATATATGTCAAAAATGTCCGTCCGTTTACGGCATGAAGTCCAAGAGATTGTAACTTGGGAGGAAATGGCCCTCCCTCTCCACCCATCCTTCAGCACATTGCTAGCCGCAACAGCCATCTGTTAGCTGACATAATAGAATTAGCTGTCAGCATTTTCCTATGTTGGACAGGACTAAACTGAGGAGCAATTTGGGTAAAAAAAAATCCAAAATAACAAGGATAATAATAACAGAAATGGAAAAAGTGACGCTGTTGTGACATGACAGGGACCATATGTTAAAGATGTTTTGGTAACATTGATGCATAGTCTGGGTTTTGAGATTCTCTAAACACAAATTTGATCTTATTTTTTCAGCTTACTATGTTTAAACTGAGCCTAAATGTTTTTGATTTAGTTTTTGAAGCTCTTCACTGTGATCTGTCTTCATTAGGGATGTGACAATGGAAATTGCTTAAGTAACTTATAGTAAATTAAGTAACACTGCAAAATTTGAAAACCCCTCAGTCAAACGACATTTTGCTGATGTTGTTCTGAAGTGAAAATAAGTGGACACCTTCTTTATAGGAAACAAACTTAAATTTTAGTGCAAAATGTGTACTTTTTTTGTTCATTTTAACATTGCAAAAAGAATGCAGGATATAAAACGTGCCGTAACGTTTGCACAGGCCACGTTTCATGTTTTATTTTATGTTGAATTCAGCAAATAAACAGTAGTTCTCTAGAGGATGTGTTAACTTTTTTACTTAGAAAATCAACAACACATCCCTTCACCAGGGGTGCTCAGACTTTTGCATACGACTATATCCTGACTGTCAGCATATAATTTTCTTGCATTATTGAGATGGCTGACTTCTAAATCTGTATGTTTGTAACTGATTCGTAGCACTTTATTTGGATAGTACACTGTAGCCCCTATAGATTACCGATGTTCAGATTGTTAGCAAACTCTTTTGGTGACACTCAGCGTAACTGACTTGGATCCAGGTGAGGGTTAGGTCTAAATTTTGGGTTTAAATTAAAGGGACAAATTAATTCAGTGTATTGTTGCTCGTATCTCCAAAATGGCAACTTCACAGGAGAACGAAAAAAAACATTCTTAACTTACACTGGCTGTGTTTACATGCAAATATTTTTGCCAATCCGATTAAATACATTCCAATTGTAGATTAAGACTAAGGTGTTTATATGCTCTCTACTACTCAACAATCTGATTGAAAATCTCTGTTTATGTGCTCACTGCAAATAATCATATCCAATATGACGCGCATGCGTAGAGAACCACTCAGCGTAGACGTTACCATGACAACCAGCATCACGTGAGTCCAGTCAGAGATGAGCAGCAGTGAGCAGTGCTTGTGTTTTAATTACTTTTTCAAAAGATGTCAGACTCAGGAAAACGTCCTTCACGTACTTATTAAAGAAGGCCGAGAGGAAGACTTAAAGATCAGAGCATAAACTTCGTCTCCTCTGCAGACCAGTTTCTGCTCCCGCCATGTTGAACATTATAAACTTTGGGTATGACGTGACGCGCACGCGCAGAACGCACTTAAACTTTCCGATAGGGAATGTAATCGGATACAAGTGTTTACACTGCTATTATTTTTCCATTTAACGGATTATTTACAGGATTACCCACCTTGTTCAATCGGATAGATATTGTATTCAGAATGGCCTGAATGGGACTAGTCCCCAGATAGCAAGCATATATCGGTCCGCTGGCTTGACAAGGTCGGCACCCCGCTGACTGTTTGCCACTGCAGGTCCACCCTCGGACCACCCAGATTACTGTCCTGCATACAAGATTTTAAATGCACAGAGACTTTTAATTTGGAAAACAAGACAAATATTAGAAACAACCGAGAGAAAAAATAATATAAATGTCCTTATATGATTTAATAGAAAATGTTGTTGCTGGCACTGTGCTAGGTTGAAGTGATTTACTGAACTAATTTTCAAATTATAACTAAAGATAGGAAGGAAGGAAGAATAAGAAAATTAGACTGTGAGCAGACAGTGAGCAATAATAAGTGGAATTTTGTCAAATACTCCACTTTACCACCGGTAGGCCGCCCAGAAAACGCTGAGCAAAACACCAGTGGGCCAGCTTTGCCATCAGCGGGCCAACAGTGGTCCAGTATCCTCTTGCTGTCAGGCTCTATTCCGATTGAGGCGTTTACATGGACGTATTACATTCCGATTGAGCTATTAGTCGGATTATTAACGGATTATTAGGCTGCATGTAAACGCGTAAGTGAATGTAACAAGACTTTTTTTCCCAAATAATTTTGGAACTATTTCTGTTGGTCAGTTCATTATGAAATTTTAACACGACGTAAATGACAGTGAGTTTTCAAATTATGCAAAAAAGTAAAAAATTACGAAAATGGAGATATGAGGTTTTGTCGCCAAAGCAGCTACGTGTTATGTTGAAAATACAGGCGCTTGCAAGTGTTTTAACACCTCCATTCAAATGACATGTTTAATTAACTTGTCTGAATAAAAGTAAGTGAACATATTCAACTTTCAGTGCAGATTGTTTGCTTATTTGCTGATTTTAACATATTGGGAGAAAAACAAAATATAAAATGTGGCACAAGGTTTTTTGCCTAGTATGTTAAATTCAGCAAATAAACAGTGGCTGTGCAGTTCGTTCTGTGTAGAGGATGTTATTTTATTTTATTTTTATGTCATGGGGCCAGGGGCACCCACATTTTTCATACACCTGCAAGTATCTGTAAAGCAACTGAAGTGTACTGTCCAAATAATGTGCTACTATTTGTGTTATAATTAGCTTATATAAAATATAACAAAGTTGCTGCTGGTAACAGTTTCTTACTACAGTATCGTGATTCAATTTCAGTATTCAATTATTTACCACTTAATATCATGATATATTGTCACATCCCTAATAGTCACCCATATTTATCAGGGGTAAATCTTTGATTTCGGATTGGCTTCAGTTACGATTCTTTTACAAAACATTTCTTTGCGTTATGAAATGTCATATTTGGCCACGACTTGATTCCATTCAGTTATTTTGGTACAATTCAGAATCACTGAATTCTCAAATGTGACTGGAGGAACTGTTTACGCTGTAGTGAAATATAGACAATAAAGATAATACAACTTTTTTTATTTTTTCTGTTTTATTTTAGCGTACTTTGTTAAATATCAGTGCAGTTGGATGACCATGTTCAGATCAATGTATGAATGTGTTCAAATATCCCAAACTTTTTGTTTAACATCTGAATGGAAATACTGATTATTTTGGCACATACCCACATATTTGGTTTTGGAAAAGTCCTGAACTTAATAATGGCTGTGGATAATCAAACCAAGAAGCTCAGCAGATGGCCGAGTTAGAACGTGTAGTGTGTGTAGATCTACGAATGGTAAGTTTGAACCAAAACTGTGCTGACTAAAGCATCCAGAAAATCTCTGAGGTTTTACATTGAAATTTGCTTAGGCTTCTGTACTTAAACATATACAATTCTGGCTTTTTTAAGATCAGTGCGGTACACACTATATAATTTCTGTTGATATGTATGCAAAGGCATACATAATTTGCATAACTGATCTCTAAAAAGAACTATTAGGATCGACTATCCTAGCAACAACATGAAATAAAAAAACAAGAACACTACACAGAACATACATTTATTGAATATTTACAGTAAGATAACAAACATTAAGGTCGTAACAAATCATCTCTACAACGGTACCTTTATTGCAAAATGATAAAATGTTCTTCAGACTTTAAGCTGCACTATGTACGTTTTGGGAGTTTGGAGACCTCTCTGGTGGAAATGTGTAGTTGCACACAATGGCCCATATTTATCAAACATCTCAGATTAATTATGCTGATCTGCTGTCAGTTTTTGCCTTTTACATAGCATTAAATAGAACTACATGGACTGATGAGGCCTGATCTAATATCAGTGTTCTTACACTGGGGTTCTTGGGGATGTGTAGCAAAACATTTTGTAATTATGGGTTGTGCTTCGGTCCACTTCCCCAGGTGGATGAATCTGATGATAGAGTATCGAATGAGAACGGTCAAAACCTCTTCCAGGCATGTAACTGAATTATCTTCTGTTATCATTTCTTCATCAGTGTAAAGGTGTTGAGACCTAAACATCGAGCTGGCCTTTCTTTTTGAGCCTGTGCATGTGGCGTTATTGCATAAACGCAATAACATGGTCTAAAAAACTGTCAAATTATTAATTCATCTTTAAAGATGAACATTAAAGAAAGACTTAGGAGTTTTACAGCCAGATCTATATCTTACAAACATAGGGCTGGGTATAAAAATTCTGTACTTTTATGGTACTAATTTTATGGCATGACACTGCTACCGCACTACTACAAACTACTGAAAACTTCCATATCTTTCAGTACCAAAATTCAGTACCTAGGTAGTCAGTCTTACCAGCGTCTATGAACTAATAAATTTCCAAAATCTAGACCGCTGACTGGCTGTCTTAATTACATTCTATATGCATGTTATTATCGTCAGTGCTTCTTGATTAGTCTGCTGTCCATTGCAGTCAGTAAATATACCCACCCCCAGCAGCTCCCACCCACTTCTGCTTTAAGCCACACCCCCTTTTGCTTTGGAGTTGGTATTGAAGTCAAAGTATTGGTATTGATATCCCTACTTATAAATGATCCAAGTCAAGGTTCAGTTTTCAGTTCTTTTTGTGCTTAAAGTCAGTGTTTTTTAGTTATTAGACTGAAAAACACCGGAACATTTCTTGTAATAAGTCGTTCTGGACAGTCGAGTCTCAGAAACGGAATGAAATGGTTCATTGTAAAGAAACTTGCAGACTCTTTGTTTCTTTGCATTGGTGGTGAATGGAACCAGGTGTCGCAATGTCTACAATTAAGTAATTCTAACTTGTATTGACTGCCTTTATACAACTCTAGCCACTCAAGTTCAAGTTTCTTCCATGAAAAGCTAAACTAGGCTTTACTTTTAACAAATTTATACTGAATAGCAGAACATTTTTGACAAGAATGCCTTAAACAATTCAACTTAATACTGTCTGGACCATCTCGTCTAATACTGACAATTCAGCCCGGAATGCAGAAGTGGTCCGAAGTGTTCAGAACCACGCTCAACAGGTGGGGTCATGGCAGTTTAGCTTACTGTCAGTGCTTACATCTTAACAATTGAATAATGCAGAACGTTTGAAAAATCTATGGAATTTGCCTTTAACCCCTTTAAATCACAGGTGTGTCACATAATAAGGCTTATTATCCAGTAACTGCAGGGACTTCAGTGCAAACTGACTGAGCTACTCTAAGATTATAGAAGTTTCTAATAAAACTTTGGGCCCACTGGCAGGCCCTGGACATTTAAGGGGTTAAGTCTCTAATCCAGACTGAGTGTCATGAGTCAGTCAACATGCGACTCGAAACTGGTCCGAGTCCAAGTTGCTGGCTCAAATAACCTTTTTTTATTTTAAACCATTTTTATTGGTCCATTTGTCATGAAGTTTTCCCACTGTAATTAGCTGGTGTTTCCACATAGTATAAAAAAAAGGTGTTGACAGTTAATGCTGCCATGTTGTTCCATACAGCTGCACGGCAAGGATGAAAATGTTGAGGTAAAAGTGAATTAGGGAAGTGCTCAGTAGTGAAATGTAATGCTAATTCCCAATGGTGCGTTTCCTGCCAGTCTTGCTCTGTGGAATCCCCTACTACCTCATGCTGTTAGTTCATGCACTGTTCTGTCTCTATCATGGCTGTCTAGCTTTAGAGGGAAATTCGAGATGCAAACCAAGTGGGTTGGTGTGAAATGGTTCATTGTAAAGAAGCTTACAGACTCAGATTTCTTCACAGTGGTGGTCATAGGAACCAGGGGCCGCCATGTCTACAATACAAACACAGCCATTTTAGTTAGCACCAGTGAGCTTACACACGTCCTCAGAGTTTTTGTATGTAATTTTAGCCGTGAATCTGAAAAAATAGGGTACTATGTTGCCTTACAGTGCCCTGCATGTATTTGTCTGCCATGAGTGAATTTTTAAAAATATGTTTTAGGCCAAAACCTTTTCAAAACCGTTTCTATGTCCTGTACTACCTTTCTGTGAGGGGTGTTTTAGAGGCACTAAAAGCTTTAGATGTCGGATTCCTTTCTGTTCATCACTGTGAACAATTTCTAATGAAGTGACCATTTCATTATGCGGAAATTTTGAAAAATTGCTGGAAGTCTGAGTATTGCTAGAAGAATGTTTTAGTAGGGCCTGAAACTGAGTGACTGATGTGCTGTCGGGTGCTCATTGCTTTCTGTGTGTGTGTATTTCTTATTGCAGTATTCTCAGTAAAACATCATTGGTCATTATTTATAACATCAGATATGATGGACAGCATATTGTTGTTGGCATATCAAAACCTCCTAAGTGCTTTATTCATTCATTTATTGAACAAAAACTGAAAGTGCCAGCTGCCTTTACATTGCGTGAACATTTTATGATGAATGTATTAGTAGAAATGGGCCAGTATTACTGGCATCAAGCAGATAGTTTGGCAAAAAAATCCACTTTACCCCAAATGCATGTCGATCAGCCGAGATATGATTAGTTTCCAAATCATGCTTCTTTAGTTTAGCAGTGGAAATCGAAACCCCATCAACAGGTCTGTGTGACCTGAATTAAGACCTGGATGCAGTATGAGCAGTTTTGGTGACTACTGACGTCCATTGTTTGACGTCCATTGTTTGCACCGTTATCCTAGCAGCTCCGGTTCTAGACTAAAGAAGCACAATCTGTACAACAGCATGTCTTGGCATTTGAAGTAAGCAGAAAATCATTACGTTTAATTTCATGCTGAAACGGAAAAGGTTCTTCCCCAAACTGTTCCCACAAATTTGGAAGTGTAGAATTGTCCAAAATGTCTTGTTATGCTGAAGCATTAAGGTTTCCCTCCACTGGAACTAAGGGGCCTGAAAAACAAGCCCATATCTTTATCCCTCCTCCACCAAACTTTACAGCTGGCACAATGCAGTCAGGCAGGTAACGTTCTTCTGGCATTCACCAAACCCAGACTCGTCCATCAGACTGCCAGATAGAGAAGCGTGATTTGTCACTCCACAGAATACATTTCCACTGCTCCAGAATCCAGCGGCAGCATGGTTACACCATTCCATCCGGCGCTTGGCATTGTGCTTGCCGATGTAAGGCTTGCATGCAGCTGCTTGGCCACGGAAACCCTGCCATGAAGCTCCTGGCACAGTTTTTGTGCTGAGGTTAATGCAAAAGGAGGTTTGGAACTCTGCAGTTATTGATCAGCAGAGCGTTGGTCACTTTTATGCACTATGGGTAACGTTAAATGGTCCAGCCCTTCATGGCTGAGTTGCTGTGGTTCCTAAACACTTCCACTTTTCAATAATACCACTCACAGTTGATCATGGAATATCTAGGAGGGAAGAAATTTCGTGAACAGACTTGCCACAACGATGGCATCTTATTACAGACCCGCGCTCGAATTCAGTGAGCTCTTTAGAACGACCCATTCTTTCACAGATGTTTGTAAAGGCAGACTGCATGGCTAGGTGCTTGATTTTATACACCTGTGCCAGTGGGACAGAATGAAACACCTGAATTCAATGTGTAAGATTTGTGTCCCAATACTTTCATTCATATAGCGTGTCCCAGCATGGATAGCATGCTGCCAAGCCTTAATTTGATTAGTGTTTTGCAACACTAACATTGCAAAAATGTACTGAAGCAAAGGTCCGGAACATCATAACGTCTAACTTGCATCATGATTCAGTGCCATATACTGTTTACTGAAGTAGCCAAGCAGGTCTATCAACATCTTATACAGTCCACAACTGAATGTCAAATCAAATAAAATACAGTTCAGTCATTATTCAACAACATGTATTGTCAGTTTTCTCTTTTTAGAGCACGACATGTGAAATAACTCCCCTCTGACTCACTTTCTTCTCTGACTGCTGTCTCACCCCTTTGTGTGCGTCACTCACTCGAGTCTCAGTGCTCATCGTAATGCACGCATCTGATTGGCTGAGTAGCGTCACGTGATATTTATAACAAATTGGTTTCCTGGGCCGCTAAAGCTACCGTAAAGGCTAGAAAAGTTACGCCGATTAAAATAGGACCACCCCGTCAAAATTAAAGAATTCTCCTTAGTTTATCGCTTATAGGTCCAGGTCCGCATAGGACAGCGTCTGGGTCCGGACTTAGACCGCGGTCCGCCTATTAGTGGCCTCTGGTATAGACCAATAATTGATAGCTCTCGGGCTGGAACAGTGTGATGTGAGTGGAGTTTTATGGATCGAACCCAGAATGAAAAATCACGGGTTCTTGTCAAATGCTTGGTGGAAAACTTTGAAGAAGCCTCTCTGACCAAAAACCCTACTAGGAGCAAAGGATGATTTCAAACAAGCAAAAGTTGCTGGAAGGACAAACAGTTCTTGGTGGAAAAGGTATTAAAGGACATGAGGTCAATCCATCCTCATCATAACCGTAAGTTCAAAACAGTTTGTCCTGTTCCCATGCGTCGGTAGGTATTACGTTTGGAGGGCATTACAGCCCTCGCTTGGCCCCAACTCTTCTTCATTTCCTGGTACAAATAGTTCAAAACAAGTGTAACAGCATTCCATCATATAGCGAAGCTGGCAAAATGCAGCATGCTTAGTTATTAATAAAATAGCCATATAGTTCCTGCTCTCTGATTAGTTTAAAACCTCATTGACCATATGGACCCCAGATCGTTTCATTTTCAGTCAAGTACAAGTAATTCCTTTTTTCAGGAGACATTTCTGAGAAGATTCGATATAAGGTAATCAACTTAGGTAAGGAAGGAGAAAGTCAAAGAAAAAAATAAATAAAAACATACAGAGAAAATGGGACTCCTAACAACCGCCTTGAAGGCCTGGTAGACCAACAAAAAAATGTTCCCATCAGATAAACAATTTTGCAAATCCAACGAAGAGGCTGCTGGTGTTTTCAGAACAGTGGACTGACCACCCCAGAGTCCAGACCTCAACGTCACTGAATGTGTTTGGGATCACTTGGATCTTGAGAAAATGCAACCAACTTCTCAGACTGAACTTTGGAGGTGCGAAAAGATGACGTACATTTCTTTGAAAAACTGAAAGCAAGTCTCCTGAAAAGAACGGATGCTGTAATAAAGGCTATAAAGAGTGGACGCACGAATTCATTAAATAATTAAATGTTTTCCCGGTGCTAAAAATGGATAGCTTTTCTATTTAAAGGCAGTTTTAACTGCACATAGAACCAGTGATTAGTGATCTGTATGTACACGATTCTTGTTCTAAGCCTAGTCGTAAAACCTAACCCTAATCACAATCTCAGGATCTAAAAAAGAAATGGTTTTTCAGAAATGAAACGTGGAACTTTTGAAAAAGTCAGGTCATGTTGTTTAACCTTCTTTAAGTTTGTTTTTCTTCAAAAAAATTAAAAAATAAAAACTGAACATATGTGTCTTGAAACTATACAAAAACAAACCCACAGTCACACACATGCCTCATTTCTCAGTCCCTCCCTCTCTTCTTGTGCTTCCTGTAAATGCCAGAATAGGCAGATAAATAGGAGGAGGCATTTAGTTGCAGCATTTCCTTCTTCATTCCTGCTGTGTTGGTGGTCTCTACTCCTTAAGCAGGTAAGTCATCCTGACTCATTTTGACCAGAGTTGTGAATCTCTCTGTATTAATCTCTCAATAAGTGGCTCGTTAGATCTACTTAAAAAAATGACTTCATGTGGTAACAAGCATTCGACCTAGTTTTATTCAACTTAAAAAAAACTACACTGATTGAAAGAATCGTTCATTCAAAGTATTTATTTAGGTTGAATAAAACTAGTTCATTTACTTGTTACCGCAAGAAGTCATTTTTTTAGGTAGATCTGACGAGCCACTTTTTACAGTGCAAGTCTCATATCAGTTTGACTGAAATGTGATTCTTTTGGAAATGATTCAGTGAATCATTCATCATGATTCGTTTTGATGTGATTCCTTCAGATTGATTTGAGAGGACTTGTATAAATAGACTGAATACACAAAATTATGAAAATAGAAAATAAAAATACACACACAAAAAAAAAAATGTTGGGAGGGATTTTCATTTCTAAAAGTAGTAGATGTAGAATTTTCTTTTGGTCCAAAAATTAGCCTCATCGCTCTCCAAACATGTACCAAACATGTAAAACTTGACGTTTTCTTGATTTTGTAAGTGAAAATAAGTACATGTCCTCTAAAGGGAATGCATTTCTGCACATTCTGCTCAAGAACTGTTTATTTGCTGAATTTAATATATTGGCCAAAAAATAAAAGCATAAAACGTGGCCAGTGCAAATTTTACAGCACATTTTATGTTTACATATATATATATATATATATATATATAT
>JAILXH010230915.1:8097-19023 GCA_023558415.1 Piaractus mesopotamicus | reverse complement strand
TGGCTCTAATTGTCTCAGGAATCATCCATATCCAAACGGCGCCCAATAAGGGCATGTTTTGATTATCCTGCTGACGTTGGACTGATGAATGTTGAAACGATCACCCAGCTCTTTCTCCTTCAAACCCAGCGACAGGTACACCAAGAACAGGAACAGTTCATCAATCAGTGGAAGGCATCGACTCTGGTTGGGGGGGCAGGGCGTAGAAGTCTGAGTGGTAATAATGATGATCGTTGCCTGGTCAGCATAAATGTGTGTGTTTTCAATTAGATTGAATGGGATAGTAATGTTCTCTTGGGTACTGATTTATCAGCAAGCTGCTTTTAAAAACAAAATGATGTAGTATGAGCTATGATTACTGGTCGACGAGGTAGATCATTGGCCTTGTTAGGGTCAAGAGCTGCTGTTGTCCTGGATGTGGATGACCGTGTACCAACACGCATGATTCTCCTTGTTGCAGGTTCAAACTGTCTCCAAAATGCCTAGAGATGGCAGCAGCTGGAAAAAAAGAGTGAAAGGGATTTTATTGCCTTTAAATCAAAGCATAGTGTATTATTGCATCAGTACACTGACCTAAATATTTTGCTTCTGTTAGTTAAAATGAATTGCAGCATATTCTGAAAAGTACTCAGCTCATTGTTAAGTGGATTCCACAATAAAAAATCTACACCAGCAATGACTGAGTGATTGGAGATTTTAATCATGTTTTGGCCCATGTTCTCGTTATTGTTTTTAATAACTTGGCTGCCTTTTTTGTATTTGAAGTTCTATGATTTAATGTCAGTCTTTTTTTTTAATTGACTTTGATTTATAAGTCAAATGTGCAAGAGGTGCCTGTGGCTCTTCTTTTTTTTCATCTCTTCTGAATTCCTTGCATGCGATAGGATGGCACTGAAATTTAAATAATGTTGATAAGTACTGAGGGCCGTCTTAGTTTCAAAGTGTTTAATTGGCATGTATAGTGGCCTTAAAGTTAAGTGTATAAAATATGAGAATTGTGGAACAGTACGGAGCCCCTTGGGGGTAATAGTTAAGGAAAAAAAACCAAAAAAAAAACCAGTGCTGACATTGCGTTCCCTTGCAAATGTTTTGCATTCTCTTGCAAAAAATTCCAAGCCTGGTTGCGCTCTCTATAATATTTTCTGAAAACCTAAATACAGTATGTAACAAACCTTTATTCTGGCATTTGGGAAGATGTTATTTAAACTTGAAACAGTAAAATTACACAAAACTTATTCCATGTGTACCTGTGGAGGTGTTTTTCAACACTGCAGTGGAGTTCCCTGATAACATCTTGATTTCAATGTTCTATAGAATTTTAAAAGCTGCCTTATTTTTAATGAAACTGTTTTTTTCCGTTTCAAAATTACCTAAATTCTTTGTAAAATCCAGGGGTTTAATGTAACTGCAATCTGTAGTAGCTGATACCATGTGACATAAGCATAGTATATGCTGCCATGCTAATGAACAAATGACTCAAGCAGGCAGTGAAGAGGGTCTGCTTACGCAGTGAAGTGTTATAGGCTACGTTCACACAACAGATTAAAGTGGTCCAAATCCGTTCTTTTCCATCATATGTGACACAGATGTGTTATCTGTGTGGCAGTGTAAAAAAACAAAAACACATTGAGGCTGACATTGAAATCCGATATGTATCCGAATTGCGGTAACGCGACTGAATGAGTTGTAGTATTCTGTGATAGTCATAGTATGAGCTGTAATAACGTGAGTCTTGTTTATCTTTTACAGAGCTATTTAAAAGTGGAAACTCTGACACGCTGTTTAAACAGACTGACAAGTTCCACTTTCACTTTCTTGTCAAAATAGTAACCTCTCTGGCGGCAGATTTAAATCAGTTATAAAAAGAAAAAAGCAGGCGCGATGAACTGGCGCATCAGTTTAGGAGTGTGAACTGTTCAAATGAATGTCAGCTATAGATCACATTAGAAAGATGATGTGAACAACCTAAAAAAAAATTTAAAATTAAATTTGGTGAGAAAAAATCGGATTTGGGCCACTGTTACCTGCTGTGTGAATATGGCCATAGTGTGTGTCACGCTAGCAAAAGTGAATCAGACACAGCAGTGCTGCTGGAACTTTTAAACACCTCAGTGTCACTGCTGGACTGAGAATAGTCCACCAAGCAAAAATATCCAGCCAACAGCATCCTGTGGGCAGCGTCCTGTGACCACCGATGAAGACTAGAGGATGACCAACACAAACTGTGCAGCAGCAGATGAGCTATGCTTTACGTCTACAAGGTGGACTGACAAGGTAGGAGTGTCTAATAGAGTGGACAGTGAGTGGACACAGTGTTTAAAAGCTCACAGCAGCACTGCTGTGTCTGATCCACTCAGACCAGCACAACACACACTAACACACCAGTGTCAGTGTCACTGCAGTGCTCAGAATGATCCACCAGGCAAATAGTACCTGCTCTGTGGTGGTCCTGACCATTGATGAACAAGGTAAAGGTGAGATTAATTATACAAAGATACAGACGGACTACAGTCTGTAATTGTAGAACATAAGTAGAACAGGACCAGAGTGCTTTAAAGATTTAGAAACACCCTAGAGTGTAACATGTTTCTAGAAAAAAGGAAACAGCAGGCTTACCCTTGATCCCCTGTGTGGAGCATATTTTAAGGTGTCCCCAGTACATTCTTCGAACACTTTGGATGCCACCTTGGGGTGCACGACCCGGCAAGCCTCTAAAAAATAAACATCAGATTGTGCAAAGATGTGCTTTTTCATAGAACCTTTTTTTTTTATTCCTTTTTTTCTCCCAATATATTTGCTGACAATTCCTGTCATACTCCTGCTATCATTCATGTTACAGTACTGCAGTGAGGTGAAACAAGTATTCAGACACCTTTGTTTTTGTTAATATACTTATAGTGCATATATCCACTTCTAATTGATACAATGCCTTTTGACACTGTACTTAAAAGTATAGACAAAATTCATGTATTCACTGGCAATTAGACAAATCATAACTCATTTGGAACACAAATAGAACTCTGGCAATAATTCAGCTCATGTTTGGAAAGAGAAGCGTTGTGCGTATGATCCCAAGAACACCCACAGTGAATTACGAATGAGAGAGCATCAGGATATTGAGCTACTTCTCTGCAAGCAGTTCTGGAGCTTTAAACACCATTGAAGAAAAGATAAATGGAGTGAACTGGGACATAGTAGGAAAGAATTTACTGCAATCAGCCAAGAAACTGAATCTGGGGATAAAATGGATGTTTCAACAAAACGACTCCATTCGTGAGTTAAATTACATTTTAATTATCATTTTGATGTCATCAGTGAATTATCACATAAAGCATCAATATGCAGTTCTGGAAATGTATTTTAATTTAAATAAAGCTATTCCAAGCATCTAAATGCTTGTGTAAATGAAATGTCAATACTAGTGCACAAAATGACAAATGTAAGTGGAATTACTGAATTTGAGAGCACAAACCTGCATCTATGAGTGGAAAATATACATTCAAACTTCGGATTACGTTGCCATTTTGCATATGACATTTTTATTTTAATTTTAATTTTATTTTAGTTTTTAAAAACTGCAGTTCCATCTCTAGTAGCAGGGCTGCTTCAGCTGTGCTTGCTTTTGTCAAATACTGACTTCAGTGTCCTTTACATTTACTTATTTAGCAAACACTCTTATCCAGAGTGACTTACAATGGTAGGAGAAAGCAGGACTCATCCAATGAGAGACAGACTTATTTTTATACCCTTCATAACTTACTGAAAAATTACTTTCCTTTTAAAATTGTATTTCTTAAGAATTTTAGTAACAAAATATATTATTTTACATTTTTTAAACTTGATTTGAAATTTATTCACCTTCTTTATTTGTATATTGTTTTGTTTTGCACTTCCAAGACAGCAAGTTGGGCACCCTCAGTCTAGAGCAGTAACTCCTATTGGTGTATCAGTGGCATTGCTGATAGGATTCTGGTTTTATATGAGTAGAAGTAACTGCCCCAAACTGCTGGGCAGACTTTCTTATAAAGAATTTAATGTCACATAGCATTCTCTGACTAGTGGAATTAAAAGTATTGCAATCTGATTGGCTATTTGAATTAGAGGCTGCAACCAGGGGCTTCTGTCACAAGGGGGCGCTGCAAGCATAAGCAAGCAGTACAGGCCTAATAATGGCAGCTGGAATACAGTTGTATGCAAAAGTTTCAGCACTGCCCGTCAAATTACGTTTTGTTGATTTTATAGAAAACATACTTTGACTTTTGCGCAACTCAAAATTATGTTTAGTTTTTTTGCAGTGTGATAAATTCAGCAAATAAAGAGTGATAGTGCATTAAAATGTGCAGACGTATACTTCTTTTCACTTACATAGTGTTTTCATAGAATCTTTTCTTGGGAAACAGTGCAACCAAAACAGTATACACCCAATATTTCAAAAGAATAATGTAATGTTTTCGCAGCTGTCAATGTCATTTGGTACTATAATTACCATAATCACATAAAAAGTGACCATGAATGCGCTTCCAAATCTGTAAATGCCGTTAAATGACTGATTTGTGACTTGGATGCCTAGACCTCATGTGACGAGCAGGATATAGATGTATTTTGGTATTTAATTCTGTTTGTGTGTCATTTGTGATTAGCAGAGTTTTCACTGTATCATGTCAGTTTTTACCATAAAGCAAAGCCAGTTAATCCACTGAAATCTAACTGTTATGATGGGTGAAATACTGACTAGTATTTAATGTACTTTCCATATTCCAGTGTTTTTGGATTCCTGGGTAAGTTAATGAGCTTGTTCTGGACCAGAAAGAAGGTCAAGCTTTGATTCTCTTTTGAGAGTCTCTTTTTTGAGAGTAAATGCTAACCATGAAAACAACCATTCTCAAGGTAACTTCATTTATTTAATAAATGGGATAATATTCTCCAATCCTCTATAATGATTCCCTGAAATCAGTGACTGAGAATAATATTAGCTTGTTTGTTACTACTGTAAGAATTTCTACTACATTACTTTAGTAGATGTCATTTAACCGTTACAGTGACAATACCCAAACATGGTAGATGGAGCTCCAGCACAGAAGATGATACTTTAGCACGCTTTTCTCAGTGGAGGCCAGTGAATTTTTCTCTCACAGTCATCATCCCTCAAACTCTATACGAGAGAAGGAAGAGCTGATTTAGCCTCAGTGTTCTGATCGGTGACAAGTAGGCAAGAGGATCTTTCACATTGCTGTCGGCCGACTGAGTGAAAAAAGAACACAACTGCAGAGATTTGCATTAATGATTTTTATCAGGATCAGTACTGACTCATCCATACAATAATGTAGTGCTTTTTACGGTATTGTGGGAATGTTGTTGACTCTTTGACACTATTTCACTGAGGAATGTCTCTTTCAGTCATATGTAAAAGATTTGATGCCCCTGATCATTTTGTTTTATTTTCTAAGAAAAAGTATGTTAAATACTATTCAGTATGTCACTGATCACAAAAGTTAGATTTCAGTAGTCTTTGATTTATGGTCAAAAGCTACAGTGAAAACAGCCTATTAAGACTGCTCATCACAAATGACTCCGACAAACAGAATGATCTACAAAAATACAGTTAGTTCCAGCTCGTCAAATGAGGTCCAGGTGTCCATGTCGCAAATCAGTTATTTAATGGCATTTACAGATTTGGAAGGACATTTGTGGTCACCTGCCATGTGATTATGGAATTTATGGTAGCAAATAACATTGACAGCTGCAAAAACATTACATTATTCTTCGTAAGAATGGGTACAGAGGCACAATGTAATTTTCATAAGTGGCGCCTCATGCTGGATAATCATATATTTTCTTTTCTTGGATAAACACTGCTATCAACAATTTGTGACATCATCAGCCTGCACTTTTGCTGTTTTTCAAATTCCGGCCAGTGCGCCTCCTGCTCCTGCAGAGCAACAGGTAACTCCACAAATACATTGTTTATGAGCCATTTCCATACTTAAACATATTAGGATAAAACAACATTTTACTAAAGTCATTTTATCCACTGACAGATTGTGTGGATAGAACATGCTGAATCTCTCATTCAGGCTAGTCAGTTATCTTACCATGTAGCATTGCTAACCAGCAGCAGGTAGGTTATGTTTAGCAAACAGTAAAACTAAGAAAAGTGTGATTTTTTTTAAGGATATGTATGACAACATTAACAAATACCTAACTGGTCCACTTATGAGCTACCTAGAGCTTATCTAGTTAGCATGCTAGCAAACTTAGTAGTACTTTGCACAGCGTGATGAGCTGCTTGTCCTGCGTAGCCAGTAGCTGCTGATCCTGGATAGTCAATTAATGACTGTGTTAATCTGAGATAGAAAATTCATCTTTTTATTGACAGCATTAATCCTGGAAAGTCGTTCATCATATTACTGATGGTATTAAAGATTAATTGGAAGGTCAACACAGTCATAAATTGTCATGATCGATTCTAGATAGGATCCAGGATGAGGCGCCACTTATGAAAATCACATCGTGCGGGTACAGAGTGTTCTGGTCGCAAGGATTCCCAACGAAAGATTCTATGAATGGATTACATGGTTTGTTGACTCTCTACATGAAAATGGGAACATAGCCTGTGCAAAAGTTAGGGCACATTTTATATTTTTTGTTGTATTTTTTCCAATATGATAAACTCATCACATAAATAGAATTTGTGCAGTAAAATTTGCAGAAACATGCCATATTGAAGTGTGTTCTCTGTAGAGGATGTGTTGACTTTTTTTTTTTACTTAAAAAATTAACAAAACGTGTAATTTGACTCAGGGTGTTTTTTTGCACCTCATCCTGTTCAGATCCAACTTGTGCACCTCATCCTGTTCAGATAATTGTGTGATGTGACTAATTGAGCAATCATCTGACTGCTTAAGTCGGTTATTGTGAAATACTCACTATGCACTGCCAAAACAAAGCAAGGATTTACAGGCAATAAAAGTGAAATCTGGAGACATTCAGATTCTCTTAAAAGTACATGTAACTTTTGGAGAAAGCATCGTATGTGAATGTTTGAATCTGTGGTAACCTGCTCTTTGGTCACTGTAATTCACACTTTTTAAACTGATGACAGTTATGACATAATTATGATTAGTTACACACACTAGAACTCGGCCTGTTTTTTTAAGCTTCTCTCCACATTGCATGGACAGACTGTCAAAGTTGTCAAATTAAACTGTCCAAACCACACAGAAAATGGGTCATTTAATAAATAGGCCATGTCTAAGACTATGAGAGCTGGTTTACTGCACATTGGATATGAACTAGGACAGAGATTAAGCCAGTGGGTGGGCACAAGTCTTTGAAATGATAGACACAGGCTGCCATACTTTGTGCTTTGCAATACAACTTTGTGAAAAAAACACAGAGGGAGCTGTTCAGTGTACATCTTCACAGTTTTAATCTTCACAACTGAAAGTATTCAGCATGAAAACATATATTAAATGTAGTGAAATGTTGTGCATTAAAAAGTAGTATCTTAGGAATATAACATACACAAATATTGTTTTGTATCTTTTATCTTGCAAAAACAGAACAAAAAAAAAATGTCCAAAATTTACACAAATATAATAATTAATTCACTAAAGTTATACTGTGTCACTTAGTTTGCTTGTTCTTCTTTTGATCATGTCCTGGAGCGAGTTATTTTGGGTCACCATGCACCTGAGAAAGACACATACATTTTGCTTCTCTAGAATGGAGCATTGAACATAAAACCACTCTTAATGACTCTGGTTAAATCTTAATGATTTCATTGTGCAGACATCTTGAAAAATAAGTGGACTTCCCCTTTAAAACGTTAACATAATCTGTCTCAAATAATGAATGAATGAGACCGCATAGTAACTATTAAAGGTGAATGAAAGTCTACCTTTGGTTGCTCTGTAGAAGATATAGTGTCTGTTCCAGTTGCTTTAATAGTTTTTCATGCTCTTGAAGGACTTTTGATTCTTTCTGCAGGTATGCCCAAAGGTCAAATGGCTGAACCTCTTCACAGAGAGAGAAAGAGAGAAAGAATAGAAGTCTAATAGACATTGTAATGCACAATGTTCTCATGCTTACTTTACCTAGACACTCACCACTTTTCAAACATGCAGTGACCTTCTTTTTGTCTGATCTCAGAGTGTAGTTCTCCTTTACAGAGGAGATTAGTCTTTTCTTCAGTGATTCCTGCAACAAAGATTTAAATGTTTGGATAGAACAGAGCAAATGAATATGGAAAACTGCACTATTTTTGAAAATCAAAGCACAGACCAGTTCCTTTTCAGTTTTGGCGAGTTGTTTCTTGAGGTAGCCAGCTTCACTGACATCAAAGTCCAACCTGCTCTGTCCCCAAAATCTCCTCTCCTCCACTCCAGTCTGCTCATTCTCTTGTTCTCTCTTTTCTTGAGTTGCATTCCTCACTTGCCATTGTTCTCTACAGTCCTCCATTCCATGCCGTTCTTTGTTTAATTCTTTCGTTGTCTCAGTTTGGAGTGGTGGAACAGAGCCGGTCAGAGGCATCAGAAGGCGAATTGCATTTGCTGTGAGTAACATGAGCAAAAACATACACTATTTCACATTAGCTCTGTTGAGCAGAGTTAGGTTTATCTGGGAGGTACTGTGTTTAGTGATTATAGATAAGATCTGTGATTTTGAATCCAGTATGAATCTTCAGTGTCCCTAGTTCTGACAAGTATATATATATATATATAGTAATGGCTGATTCAGTGTCTGACAAGTAATAATTCTGAACTGAATGAGCTTCCAGAATAACAGACTGTCACTGGACCTGGACCTGTTCCAGTAATAGTAATCCAGTTCAAAATGACCTAACAGTAATGTAATAACAAAACCTGCCAACAGATACAGCCATGTTGTTATTGCTATTGAGTGTGCCATCAGTGACATAATGCTGACATGTGCATCTGGGATATCTGGTAATCTGCTAATTTGGGGAAATTACACAAATACTCAAATCCTTTGCATATTGGCCAGTCAACTTCCTCACAAACAAATTATTAATCTACATTCTGCTTACAACAAATGTTCATGTATGTTCAGGATTTCATCTATGTTAATATTATTGGGGACCAGTGATTTCATACCTCTATAATAATTTCAATGCTTTGTGATATGTCTATAATAATATATAATATTTTTGCCATCCTACTATATTCCTCTAATACTGCATTATGCAGACATGTCTTGTAGCAGGGGTGCAAATTTGTCCAGGGCAGTTTGGTGATTTACCTGCTCAAACCCACCTGATTCAACTCATCTGTTAATTGCCAGGTTTAGCGGGTGTGTTTGAGTAGGGCAACCACCGAACTGTGCTGGACACCAGCCCTCTAGGCTCAGAGATGTGCACCTCTGTCTTATAATAATCTAAAATACTGGCAAAGTATCCTGTTGTACACTACAGCAACAGTAGTCCAAATTCACTACAGGACCACTGCAGAAATTCCTGTAATGTTACTATAGTTCTTTTTCATAACAGACTGTATTCCTTCATAACGCATTCCTTCATCTAATCATTTTTGCAAATAGTAAACCAAAATTACAGTACACCCAGTGTTGAGTGAACACCCACAAAGTTAAATGAACTCACTGTGTTTATGTAAGTCCAGTTGGACATAAAAGAAAAGAGTAAGAGTTCATTCAACAGTAAATTTTTACTGTACACCATTATTTTTTACCATGATGACTCTTTATTCAGTTGGTAGTGAAACCTGCAATGCCAAAGCTCACTTAGTACCAGTCAGTTCCCTCTGGATTGCACACATACCCATGAAGCTGGGGCTGAGGTGGAGAGAGA
This sequence comes from Piaractus mesopotamicus, assembly GCA_023558415.1. Lineage (NCBI taxonomy): Eukaryota > Metazoa > Chordata > Actinopteri > Characiformes > Serrasalmidae > Piaractus > Piaractus mesopotamicus. The sequence continues at coordinate 9,197 of JAILXH010230915.1, read as the reverse complement.
GGGGGCCGCTCCAGTGCTGATCTACCAAGTCTAGCAGGGCCCTCAGCACAGCGCAGAGATCAGGGCCGTCAGACTGGAAGACTGGACCCAACCAAGAGGCCCTCATGCCTTCTGGCAACAAAGTCTGGAAACATATCAAGCACCACTCTGTAATGAGTAAAGTGATTCAGATGCTTTTTTCATTCTCTGCCCATCTGAAAAAGGCCAGTGACCTCACTATAACAGCTCATAAAAGATGGATAAAATGATTCCCTTTCGAATCGCAATCCCATTGTTGGCTAAAAAGCACCTCCTTACAAGCAAGTCCTTAATGGAAAATAGCGCTCTACATTCAGTTACATTCAAAGGCTGATCCACAAGAAACACAAACCTGCTTCTTGGTTTTCAGGCCTCTAGCAGGTCCTTCATCCAGCCTCCAGGGGGCAGTTTGAGTGGACAGTGCCTGCTGCAGATTGTGTTTGTAGGGCTGAAGTAAGGACTCCATAGAGAGAGTGCAGCATGGTGAACTTTGCTCTGGACACTCCTCAGAAAAACTCCACACAGGTATGGCAACGTCTGGCAGGTGAGTCACCTCATACAAATCTGGAGAACAAGGGTGTATTAACACATGATTAATGCAGTTTAAATGGGCAGTAAATTACAGTGCATGAAGAGTCACATGAGGCCCACCACTGCATCTTTTCAAACTGCTACTAACACAACATCATTGTACAGCTCAACATGCTTGGAGGAAAACTTTAACCAGCATTTTGTTGTCTCAGCCAACAGATGCAGCATTGGCTAGGATCTCGCTGAGTGTTGGGGGAGAGGGAGGGCAATCCTAACCACCTAGACAGAGCGAGGCCAATTATGCTTTCTTGGACTCCCAGCTACAGATGATTTTTTCATCGCTGGGAAATGAACTTGCAATCTTCCGGCAATAGGGCCAGCATTTAGATGAATATTTCATTTTGATGAAGCTGCCAGTGTTTTCAGAACAATTGACTGGCCACACATCAGTGAATGGGATTACTTAGATCGTGGGATGCAGAAAATACAGCCTTCTAAGACTGAAAATTTTAAGAGGTGTGGAAAAATATCTCCACAGACTACTTTGAAAA